>MKEJ01089124.1:0-12210 GCA_001753735.1 Embelia ribes
TTACAAATTTTGTTGGTCGTTAGATCTAAAGTGCTCCAACAGTTAGAATATATCAAAAAAGATAGAGAGAGGGCAGAAAAATATGATATATCATAGCCGTTGGATCGTTTCAGATCCAACGACCAACAAATTTTGTAAGATTTTTTGCAAAAACTTTTATCCTATGATCCGTTTTCTATATATATATATTATGTGTGTGTGTGTGTGACATTTTCGTAATTTCAAATTTTCGGTTCGGTTCAAACTGACTACTATATCTCGACTTATAAACTGAACCAATAAACCGAATTAACCGAATTTTTTTAATTTAAAAACCGAACTAACCCATTTGACTAATTTTCGAACCAACGGTGATTCGGCGTAACGATAAATTGCCCACCCTAGTTGCCGAGGGCCAAAATATTGAAAAAGATAAGTGGGTCATGGGTTATTATACGTAAAGAAACATAGACAATTTACACAAAAACATAAACGCCACCAACAGTCAGCCTTTGGGGGAAAAAATATTGTGGTTTATGAATGCATTTCTATATTTGCACTTTGGTGGTGATCTAGCAAGGTGGCAATGAGCTATGATAATTTTCTCTTCTCCCGTTTTTTAATAGAAATAAAAAAATAATCGCATTAGGATAGCTATAATTTTATTTTTTTTAATTTGGTTGAAATGTTTTCTCATCGTAATCTTTTCTGAAAATGAACAAATGTTTCGAACTAGGCAGTAACTTTTTGATTTGCTAAAGAATAAAAAGTGAATGTGGGATGGCTTAAAACACAAAAGAATGTTTCTAACTGGGTAATTACTTTTTCAGAGAGAGCAAAAGAGCTCTAACAACACAAAAGATTATTCTACAAATTAGCTTCCTATTCAACTTGCCCATTTGAAATGGAGTTTTTGGCAAATGTTGGATGGCTTAAAGCATAAAAAAAATAAATGATGATTTTGATACCAATTAGATTATTTTATCAACTTATTGTAAAAATTTGGATTGTATAATTCATAATTAATATGCTTTTAATGAAAAGAGAGAAAACGTTGTGATGTAACCAATTCTAAACCACATAATCCAAATTTGTTCAATGAGCTAGATATGAATATTATTACTCATAAAAAATTATTTTTTTCTATCCGTAAATAAATAATTTGATCATATTTTTAATTTGAAATGTTTGAAAATAATTAGATATTTTGATAATAGAACATGTAATCATTAAAAAAAAAAAACCCATCATTATTATCCTTTCTAATTATTAGGTGTGAAATCAACTCAAAATTAACAAAGACAAACTTGATTATTTCTCTACAATTTAAATTTAAATTTTATATATCAAATCAAATAATTTAATCATTCTTGGAAAGAGGATGTACCAATTAGGTATCTATCCAACTTGCCCATTTGAAATATAGGCATTTTTGCAGATGCGGGAAGGGCCTGCATCAGTCCTCAGTTATGAGTTTACCGGAGGACTAATGCCCCGCCTCTCTCCCAATAATTTTTTAAAATAAATATTTTATTTATAATTTTAATATTAAATTTATAATATAATTATTTTTTACAAAGTTTCACCTCGTAGTAAATTTTATAATTTTATGTTCTGAATACACTCCTAGCCCAGAAACACCCTCTTGATTATTTAATTTTGTAAAGGCGGGTTTATTTTAACAATAATTACCAAAAAAACAACAAAATAAACCACAAAAAACATAAAAAGAAAAAGAAAAAAAATCATGGGCGTCTGCCTCCTTAATTCCTAATAGACTGATCCATCAACACTTCAACCGAAGGAATGGCGGAACAATGCTAGAGCAGAGCCAATCACATGAACTAAAAAAATCGTAGTTGATACAATTTATGAAATGATATTCGTACCAATTAATTATACTAACTCATTGTACAAATTTAGATTGTGTGGTTGAGAATTGATAATATTATCGCATATTCTCACTTCCTTAAAATTAGAATTGGGATTAATTATATACCACGTAACTCAAGTTTATACAATATGAATTCCTCTTTATTTTTAAATTTGATTCCAGGACTTCAAAAGTTGTACAAAGCAAGTTGTATACCAGCTAGGCATCTAAATCACCGGATAAAATTTTAGGAAATAGAAAATAGAGAGAAGAATTACTCGATCTCTACAAAGTGGGCACGTGGCGTGCGATTCAAACCACGGGTCGATGCATTCGATGTGGAAACAATGCCTGCATTTGGGTAGTTTCCGGTACTTCTCGCCCCATGCCATGTCATATAGGCACACGGCACAGTAAAGGGTCTCTTTGTTGTTGGGTTTTGGCTTGAAGATGAAGACGGGGAGGGATTTTCCGTGGCGAAAGTACTTGAAAGATGCGTAAATGACGATGGTAAAGAAGAGAATGGCGGTGAATTTTGTCGGCCGCGTCCTTGTGATGTTCGATGTGGTTTCGAGTACGAGTTCTGGCATCAACTTAAAGTAATTCTCCATCTTAGTGGTTGAGAATTTCCCCCCTTTCTCTATAAATAACTCTTTAGACGATCCTTTCAAGGTGGTATTTACTAGCTTGCCATAGCCGGCACTCCATGTGTATTGTTATTTATATGGATAAAATGTAAGGGTAAATTTATTTGATTTTTGTATATATAAGTTTTTTTTGGATGCATCGGAAAAACTTGTAGTAGATGAATAAATATTGGGTAAATTGCACTTTACCCCTTGAGGTTTCTGATAATTTCAGATTACTCCAAGAGGTTTCAGAAATTATACTTTACCCTTACTTATAATCCAAGTTAGATTTTGTTACCTAAGGACCATATTGCCTTCACTTGATTTCCTAATTTTTATTAATTTAGAACTTGATATTAGGTAATATTGAAAAAATATTATCACTTTAATAAAAATATATTATATTTGTAAAATAATAAAAATTTTAACAAAAAATTATAATAAAAAACTATACAAAAGATACTATTTGAGGGGTACTTAAGTAAAATTTTGAATTAATTATAAATAATTTTACTTTCACTTTGTTCCCGGAAATATTAGGGATAAATTGCAATGACCACCAAACCTCATGGCGGAAGTATAATTTCAGAAATCACATGGAGGTTTCTGAAATTATCAGAAACCTCGTGGGGGCAAAGTGTTACTTACCCAAAAAATTATGTACAGTTTTTCAGTGTTGCTATATCGATTCAAAAATCAACAAAACGTTTCTATTCGTTATTTACATGATTTATAATTATTTTAATAAATAGTAGAGATATAGGATTGTGATAAATGTGCATCCAAATTAATTGGTAGGATTTTTGGTTGAAAACAAAGTATTAAACTAAAAAATTTATAGAGTTTTTTTTAATACAACAAAAAAACCGACAGTGACGCTTTCTTTTTTTTTTTTCAACCCCGAATGCGATCCCATAAAAAAACCAATTGCAATTACAGCTTCTTCAACTTTGGTTTATTAAATTCACAGCAGGCACTCATAAATGCACGTATATGAATAATTTGCACTATATCTTTGCAGGTTACTTTCATAAAAAAAGAAATTATATCTTTACAGCTAAAAAAGTTAAAATTTTAATTAATCCAAAAAATCTGATTAGGTTTTCTGTATTAGAAAACTGAGTAGTACTATAGAAGTACATTTTAATTTTTTACAAGTGCATTTTAATTTTTTCTAAGTTCACTGTTCTGGTTTATTCTGAAATCGTTTCCAGGGACGAAACCGATGCAATTTTTTCAAGCAAGCTTCCTCTAAAATTTTAGCACATTTTTTAATATATTAGCATAGACTCTATCATTTCAGGCTATTTCAAAAAAATAATAATAAAAATAAATATATAAATAAATAAATTTCCTATAGACCTATTTATTTTTTCACACAAATTAAGAAATATATTAGATAGTATGGTCAAAATATTAAATTCATTCATTTCTTACAATTTTGCCTTTCTTAACATATGAGAAGATGTACTTTGTTGTCAAAATCGATATTAAATAGAGAAACATAATTAAATATAGTGCTTATTTTAAATTTGTCGTAAATAAGAAACTGTAGGCTATATTTTAGGACAATTTTACTAGGAAAAGTAGGTTATAGGAGGAAAGGTGTATCTCTAATCTAATCTAGTCTAAAGAACAAAAGGGCTGTAATACTATAGTTCTAAAAAGAATTGAAATACAAAAATCTTCACAAAACTCTTACCGTTACTGTTTTTAATTATTTATTCCAATACATTAAACGTGGAGGGTCCTAAAATAACATTTTTATTTTTATTTTTTGGATCTATTTGCAACACGTCATTGCGTAAAATTTTTGGAAAAAGAAAAAGAAAAAGGGTAGCAAAATCATTTTTCTTTAGAAAGTTTGGGCAGTAAAAACCACTGTACTTTCATTCAATGCCACGCGGTTTTCTCTCTCTCTCTCTCCCCCTCTATTTATGCATATATATATATATATATATATCACACATACACATGCTTTGCCTATTTTGTTTGGAACTAGTCTTTGTGGCTCCCTCTCAAGTCCACACCACACACACCACAATTCATGTACTACTCTATAGTCTCAGCTCAACTATTTTTCACAATTTGGATTTTATTATTCTTTCAGGGACTGGCTCGGAGCTTCTTCTCTACAATTTGGAGACTGCCAAATTGGTTAAATCTTTTCACGTTTTGGGGGGCATTCGTGTCCATGGAATTACTTGTTCTTCTTCTGCTAGTAATAACAACAATAATACTAGTACTAAAAGCAGCCCACTGGAGTTTGTTATTGCCGTCTTCGGCGAAAGAAGGGTCAAGCTATTCAAACTAAGCATTTGCACCACCAATTTTCTACCCGAAAATCAGGCTGCTGGAGAGTTTGTTGAATTGAATTTACTCAACACACTTCCTAAGTTTACCCACTGGGTCTTGGATGTTTGCTTCTTAACGGTATAATTTATTCTTGGAATGTTACATTCAACACTTTATTTTCCCATTCGTATATTTTTCACTTATTATTATAGAAGTTTCCTCAAGTAGGGATGACTGACTACAAGCCAAGTTGAGTATCACGCATTACTCGAATTTGACTTGACTTGAAAGATTACTACTCGGCTTGAGTTCTTTCTCACTATTTTTCTTATTTGAAAACTCATTTGGTAACAGGATAGCACAACTATTCTTGAAGGAGATGGTCAGTTTCTTGCAATTGGGTGTAGCGACAACTGTGTTCACTTTTGGAACCCGTTGAGCCCCCAAGGACTTATCAAAGTCATGTCTCCAGGTTGTTTTAAATATTTTATAACATTACCCTATAACTGATCTTATTCCAATCGTGTTTCGAAGTTGATATTGGACCATGGGATTTTTGCAAATATGTCATATATATACATGAAGGCATGTTTCATCAATGCATAAGAATCAACATTACTGGTTTCATTACAGTTGTGTTTTGCATGGGTCTTATCTTTCAAATATTCTTCATTATCAGACTTGTGCTTGCTTTAATAATTGATGGGTACTGTTTGACATACTTCCTATTTATTCTGTTTTACAAGTTGGGCTTACTATTGAGTACATATGTGTGTTTTTATTCATTTGCAGACAGGTGTCTTCTGTATTCCATGCGGATGTGGGGTGACAAAGTTGAAAATCTTCACATTGCTTCTGGTACCATTTACAATCAGGTGCCTAGCCTTCGTTCATCTTTTTTCTCATATGTTAAAAGTTTATTGGTATTCGTTACGAGTTAACTACATTTCCTGGGATTTGGCAAATTCCTTAAAGCCACAAACTTTGCCATTCCATCAAGAAACCGTTAGCTGCTTATATGACATGCATACTGGGTAACCTTGTTAGATTGAATTCTGGAAAATCCAGTAGCCAAAGGCCCAAAGACTACAACAACCTTAACGTGAAGAATAATGACTGCCATACCAAACTAGTTGGGTTTTGTGCCAGTACTAAGTCAGCATAAGAAAAAGTACATGCAAATGATAAACACGAAATCAACAACCTAGTAAATTCTAATAATCTGTGATGCTTGGTCATCATCCTATATTCACCTCTTGTGAACTGGCCTGGACCTGGATGGATAGAAACATCATTAACATTGCAGTTTTGAGATTTTTCTGACACTGCATCATAGTAAACAACTTGGTTTGGCAGATAATTGTATGGAAGGTGGTTCACGTCAGTCGTGATGCTTTCAACTGTTCTGAATATAATCATGTTAATCAGACCCACTCGGTTGACAGAGCTCTCCAGCATCATGGTGAGCAATATCAACCTGTTCATATTTGTAAACTTGTTGGGCATGAAGGCTCAATTCTTCGCATTGATTGGTCTCGTGATGGTAGCCGACTGATTTCTGTGTCTGATGATCGTAGGTTGTAAATCTTTTTACTGTTTTACTTTTTCCAGTTCGAAAATAAATAGAAGAACTCTATATGATAATTTCAGTGTTTATTATGCAGCGCTCGCCTCTGGGAAGTTCATGGGGATAGGAAGGAACTTGATAATTTTGCGGAGGTTCTTGGCTCTTATTCAGTTGGTCCCGTGCTCTTTGGACACAACGCGAGGGTTTGGGACTGTTGTATCTTCGACACTGTAAGATCCAAGAAATTGTATTAGTTCACCTTTTATGGCTCATGTGACATGGTTATGTGCGCATGTAAAGATTATGGAAGCTGTTCTATTAGCTCAAACAAATAATATTTCTTATATCTTCTAGCTTCCATTACTAAAAATCTGGAAAGATTGTAGGAGAAGGTAAATATTGGTGCTTACTACTTATTAGGCACTATTATTTGTCTTCTGATCTTTCTCAACTTTCAGGATTTTATGCTAAAATTGATTTGCGGTGCAAGGATGTGGTTGGTATTTGGGTGTTCTAATTGCTTTTTCCATTCAGATGTTATCTAAAGTTGACAAATGTACCTTGATTTGGTCTATACCAGGGCAGAAATATGTTTGAATATACATAGAAAATAGTCAAAGTGAAAGTGAAAATCCTGCAAATGAGAGTAAAATAGTAAATGCAGTGGACTGGTAGGTAATTGTAGTAAATAATCACGCTTTCCCCTTTTTTTATTTCATTTATCAATCGGAATTTCGTCTCCAATTCGTCTAGTGGTTTATTGTTCTTGAGTAATTGTGACTTAACATTTTTTTCATCAATGCCTAACTGACCATCGTTTTAGGAAGGGGCTTTATAGTTGCCAAGTAATTATTGTTGAACATTTTCCTTAGGGTGTGACATCATTTTGACTCATCGTGAAGCTTTTAACATTTTCCATCGTTACTGTGTACTCTCTAGTCTAATTTTTCAAGGAAATGGTACTATACTCGGCCCTTCTTGAACGCCTCACATTGACCTGTATATTCCTATTCAACAAAATGAATTTCTGTGACTTTGCTGTGCAATATTAAATCTTATGTCTAATTAAAGCTATTCTCTTGGGCTCCATCTGCTGTGATTATTATAGTACTACCTTTTATCTCTTTTCAGTAGCTAAGTAACTAATTTTCTTGTTCATGTGATTCCATCAGTTAATAGTCACTGCTGGGGAGGATTGTACTTGTCAAGTTTGGGGACCTGATGGGAATCAACTTCAGATTATCAAGGAGCATATGTAAGCTGTTCATCTGCAATTTTTATATAAATTCTATGTTCATACTTAGGGCCTTCAATTGTTATAGAATAAACTAAGGACTGATTGTAGGGTTTTAAATGCATGTAGGAGTATTCGATTTACATATCTTTGGTCAACCGCGTCAACATAGTGTTTTGTTCGAAGAGTTCCAGGCTAATTTCTCCTAGTGTTCTTTTAATGACTCAATAGAAATATTCTTGACCCTTCCTTCAAATTTTTTTCTCATTATGGATATGTATCATTTGCTGTAGAAAAGAGGCACCAAAATCTGTACTGTTTCAATTTCACTGGTTAAGTCGAAAACCAAACCTAGAATAAGAGATTCTACTGATTGCAAACGTTTATTGTGTTTACTATATTGGTCTGTCGTTCATTAGTTCTTCTTGAGCTGACATTAGAATGTGTCTCAGTTGAATCTTCACTCCTGTATTAAGCATCTCCATGTTTGATTGGGATGGATATTCTAAAAGTGATTTAACAAACTTTATATTCTTAATCTTTTTGCTAGTATATATGCAGTGGGAGGGGAATATGGAGATGCTTGTATGATCCAAAATCTTCACTTCTTGTTACTGCTGGGTTCGATTCTTCAATAAAGGCACAGAAGCTACATGATTCTCTGTTCAAGGCTTCGGGGAGGCATTCTGGGGAAGTGAAAGGGTTCACTGACAGAACAATTGATTTAACTGTTTGTATTCCGCGTGTATCAGAGCGTGTTGGACCCATGAACAGGTAGGTAACCTTTTTAAATTTTAGTGGTGAACCAAGAAAGGGAAAAATTGAAAATGAACGTTGAACCAATTCATGTTTTTCTCGCAAATGCTGTTGATGTTCTCCGGTAAACCTTGTTAGATGAATAGATGACAGATAGGCCTGAGCTTATATTCTATGACGTTAGTTTGGTAATGTAGCAAGTGATAGGTGGTTTATGTTGAAGTTACTGGTTAACGCTTTCATTAGTGGTTTCCTGACACATCTCTTGTTTAAAGGACAATTAGAAACTGCTTTACGTATAGATTTTGATATTTCGGCATGGCAATGTACATTTGGCGTTAGTTTGTCTTCATTTTCTTACTTAATTTCTATCATGTTGGTGGTGTCTTTATTAACTGACCTCTCGCAATATTGGCCTCATGCAGCAAAAGTGAATATGTGAGGTGCCTGCGTTTTGCACGTGAAAATATCCTCTATGTTGCCACAAACAATGGTTACTTATACCTTGCTAGACTATCGAACATAGGAGATGTAAAGTGGACAGAACTTGTCCGGGTCAGTGAAGCGGCTGCAATTGTTTGTATGGATGTATTGTGTGTAAGCTCACCTAATTCTCCTAGCAGCAGTGAAGATTGGGTTGCTTGTGGAGATGGTAAAGGGCATATGACTATTGTCAGCTATGGTCACAATCCTAAAGTCGGCGGCATTTTTACTTGGTCAGCTGAAATAGAGAGACAACTATTGGGAACATATTGGTGCAAATCTCTTGGTAATAGGTAAATTACCATTTTTTTTTTCATTTAATTTAGAATGTATTGTAAACAGCCATTCTTCAAATGTTGTTTTATAGTGACTAGAAAAAGTTCACTTGCAGTTGCATGTGGCATCAAATAAAAAGAATATTATGGATAAAAATAATGAAAACTATAAAAATACCTGGTACAAACTATATATAATTTATTATAAATAAAAATCTCTGCTTTTTAATAATGTCATGAGACCATATTGTGATGATTTCATGCGAAGATTTTTTATTTGAAGAATTCAAATTGTCCTTTAGGTAGATGTTTTTCTTTTTTAATTGGGACATATACATAAATGTTTTAGTCCTAAAGTCTCATGATGAGTTTGTATCATTTTGATTTATCAAAATTTAACTTGTTAAGATTTGAAGCTGCCCATATTAATGTGGATTACATCTATCAAAGCCGACTTGACGTGCTTGTAAGTGGTGGAACTTTATGTTTTTATGAGGTTAATTATGAAATAAAAAAGGAATAGTTTCAGAAATAAAAATATATAGAATAAATTTTCAATGATTTAATTAATCTATAAAATTCAATAGTACAAATAAATGTAATTTGGAGTGGCGAAGACATAATAGAGAGAATACACTGTTTAGAATGGTGATAAATAGATAAATAAACAAGTTAATCCAAGCTTATTTCCACCCAAAGCTATATGATCCATTTGTAGCTTTATTTATACTTAATAAGTAATCCAATAAATACATAATTTCAAATAGAGCACACAATATGTTTTAAATACTCGGGTTTTGTTGGTACATACTGAGTTTTTTTTCCTCCATAAATATAAGAACGCCGTGATTACAAAAGTCAGTATTATAACTCTATTACCGAGTATGTAGAGGCTAGAGCAATCAAATTACCGACCCCGCAACTCAAAAATCTTTTCCAAACTTTTGAAAAAAAAAGAGGAAAATTCCCTCCCTAAATAATTAGTGGAATTGTCAGACTGGCCAAAATCGAGAGAAAAAGATAATTTTTTTTTTTTGCAAAGGCGTAAAATTGGAAAATATTTTGTCTCGGTTGGTAATGATATATATACAGATTCATTATTCCAAAATTTCGTACTCCATAATTCAAAAATAAGAACTATAAGATTAAAATCATTTCACGTCCTCTAAGGGCTTGCGGGAAATAATAGAGAAAGTAATTAACAAATTGTTGGGATATTGAATACTAGTTGCTGAACCAATCAAGTGGGATGACAGTATCTAAAACTAAGGGTGTAGGTGTTGAAACTAAAATTACTGAGGGGGTAAGCCTATTGAAAAATTGAAGTTTGCTGAAATCTAGAAATTCAATGTACAAACATAAAATAAGGTGTTTTTAAAAGCAGGTGAAAAGTAATTCTTATTCAAATATATGGCAAAATTCATCTAAAATTAATACAAAGATACATGGAAGAAAAAATAGCCCCTTGGAAAATGAAATATGGATGAGCAACTCAAAGAATTCATCCGTAGATCAAAATAAGTAGCCAGTAATATTGATAGTGAACATGAAACATTTACAATAATAGAAGCTAGTTAGCCAAACTGAAAAGGAAATAATTTTCATAGTACAAGCAACAAAAACACAAATGAAAGATATCCCAATCAAATTTGTGAATCAAATTGGGGAGGAATATATAGAATATATATTAAGCATCTTGTAGTTATAGAAACAATGGCTTTTTATTAATATTTCAGTTACTGAAGTTGAAAAGTTGTACAAACTTTTAGTATTCCACAATAAACATCAAATGTCATAAATTGTTGCGGGGTAATAAAGTAAATTTTTCTAAAAAAAATTAAAAGACCACTATAACCTTGTTAAAAAAGTATAATGGAAATAAATAGTGAGTAATCAAAGGGGTATGTAGGCTATTTTGGGAATTGAAAATAAAGGAAACATGTCAAGTTGAGTTTACTTTTAGAGTAGGGAAGATTAGTGAAAAAAATGTTGTTTTATGGGTATTGACTACTATTATTTTCTTGTCAAACTGTTTAACGTTCTGAAAGCTCATAGGCATCTGCTGTTTTCTATCGTGTAGATTCATCTTTACTTCTGACCCTAAAGGACATTTGAGGTTATGGAGATTAGGTGATCCTTTGCAATCTTCTTCACGCAATTCCCTCAGAAGCTCTGATGTCTCTTTAATAGCAAAGTTCGTGTCATGCTATGGTGTAAGGATTATGTGTTTAGATGCATCATTTGAGCAAGAGGTAATTCTTTGTTCTGTTGTTCACAGTTCCATCCCTGACTCTTCTTGTGATTCTCCCCTTTTCAGCATGATTCTTGTAGTATACTTTTAATTGTGTTGGAATTAGATCACACCATATTGCAAGGAAGGTGGTGAGAGTGTTAATTATTGATTACTTCATTGCCAATTTTCGGGGGAGCTTTGGAGTCTTACTTTATCCTTCTTTCGGGTTCCATGCGTTACTCCCTGTTCAGTTTGAGTTTGTTGATTTGCCGGGGAGAGTATGCAAAGTGAGTGATTTGGCTCACTGTTCCCATCTGTTTAAATTTACAGAACATGATTCGGCAACAGAGGGATGCAAAGATTGATATGACAACTAACTTTTTGTTTAGACATTGATTATTCTTGTGTTGTTGAAGCTTCATAAAGGGATTGGTTATTTGTATACATGCTATTTATAGTTTGTTGTCTGCATGATTATTCTCTTTAGGTGCTGGTTTGTGGAGATCTGCGTGGTAATTTGGTGTTATTTCCCTTGTTCAAGCATCTCTTGTTGGGTACATCTTTTGAACCAGAGAAGGAAATTTTTACCTTGAATCATTTTAAAAGCGCACATGGGATATCAAGTGTCTGCAGCGTTTCAGTTGCTAGCTTCAATTCCAGCCAAGTTGAGATACAATCGGTGTGTCCCAGCTTCAACTTTGCTTTGATTAAAGATTTTCAAATTTACCTCTTGTAGTAATTCCTTTTATTCCTTCTTCTTTAGTTTTCTGTCAAGTAGAATGCTGCTATTATTAATAGCTTTATCTTTCTATATACAGAACAGTTGTTGATAGTTTGTGATGCTGACTTAATATTATAGGACCTTCTTTAGTTTTCTCATTATGGG
>MKEJ01089125.1:0-11136 GCA_001753735.1 Embelia ribes
TTGTACTAAAACTAACTTTTAGTATATTTTTGACATGATAACTTAAGTAATTGAAATTGTTGAAAAAAATGTTTTGATATATATAATTGGAAATTGTATTTTCTTTTCTCTTAAAAATCTCACGTCCCCGGGTTTATGGGAATTCGGGGCGTGACATACACTCAGATTGAAGGTCTTGATTTCCATAACAGTTGTAACGTCTCGCAATTTCACAATATATTATGAGTACATAACTCACAAAATATAGCATATAATGAAAGATAATACTCTCAAATAAACATAATTTTTCTCAACATCTTATAAATACATCAGCTTAGGTTTAAGAAAGTTTGCCCATTGATTTGAAAACCCTAAAACCCCAAAATATTATCTTGGCATGATGGCTTATAGCTTTTTTTTTAAATCAATTAAACATTGTTCTTGAAACACTAAAAACAAAATAAAACTACTACCCATAGATTCAAGTTAGCTGCACCAACTGTAATCCTGAATATGTACTCCACTTGTTTTCGCCCCTTGCTTGGGATAACAAAATAAACCCAAACATGCGGTTAGTTTTACTATGTTTGCGAGTAGAACAATAAGAAAATATGCTTATGAATATGATCAACCAATGCACAACAATGAATATCACAATACAACTACTCAAGAAAGAAACAAAGACCGTATATACTCTTTTTTGTTACACTACAATTTACGATATACAGTTATCAAGTTTCTACAGTGTAATACCACATTTTAACATACATACTCCACGGGTTGTGCCTCTCCTGTGACTTTACGCGTAAAGATTTAGAGGGTTTGTCACCGCACCCTGTTATACACCAATAATTTAGGGCCAGTCATCACACCCTAAACAGATATCTTCTTCGTTTAGTAGGCCAGTCCTTGCACTTCTTTGAACGTAGAATTTAGTTTATTTAGAGGGTCAGTCTTCGCAATCTCTGAACATAGAACTCAATTTATTTGCTCAATTCAAATGTTCTCGTTATATTTTCTTCTTTCAAATACAATTTAACTCAATTTTCTCAATTTACACTACTCATAGTAGCACACAAATTTTCTACCATATATTAGGGTACAAAAGCACATAATCACAACTCATGAATACAATCACACAAAGACTAGTGATTCTAATTACAAAGACTGTAAATTCTAATCGCACTTGGGATTTAGTGTGTGACTTGAGAAACCCTACCTTTTACCTCTACTAGAATCACCACTAATTTTATGATCACCTATGAGAAATTAACGAGAAATCATTCACTATTCGCACATACCAACATCAATTAATAATCCACTAGACATATGATGAACTAGGGTTTCCACAAAATAGATCATACGTGATAAATTCCTACCTCACGTGATAGAGAACGAAGGGAAAAACCCTAATCTACTTTTAAATTGATAATCGGGATGAGTTACCTCATTGAATTTGATGATATTAGTCCTAAGAATAACTCTCGCTCTTGTTTTTGCCTATTCAGTTTATGGTGATATAATGTGTTTTATGTTTATTTTGCCATCTGTGTGAAAATAAAAATTTCAGAATTTTGAAAGTTTGATCGATCTGACTATTGCTTGAATCGATTGTACTTCATTGGTCTATTTTCCCACTTTTCATTTGAAGTTCGATTGATCCAAATCCCATAAATATGACCAGCAACATAAAAGCAGATTTGTTACCTTATTCCACCACGAATTGGCTTTTGGTCAAAACATGAACATCGTAGACAACTGAAATATATTTTCAACCATATATTATAGTTCTAAATCGGATTTATGGATTATAAGTTATGCCCAAAATACTGAATTATTGTTCGTAAATTGTTATTCACAAAAGTTACTTCACATCGTTTTAAATTCTAAACTCACTAAACATCTCCTCACCGCCAATTACAAGGTTAAACACATTGTTTTAATTCATAAATTTTAAAATAATTAGTAGGCCTTTACAACAATTTTGTACTGGTAGCCAAATTGGTCACTGTTTACTGCCTATTATCAGTTGCTGTTGTCTGCAATTGGGAGTTATATCAGTACATAATGCTTTTCTACATGATGATCTTGATGAAGAGGTGCATATGTCATTACTTCCTTGTTATTTGGGATAGGGGAAGACTCAAGTTTGTCATTTACACAAGTCATTATATGGTCTTAAACAAGCTACTTGTAATTGGTCCTCGAAGTTATCTTCAGTCCTTTTATCGGTTGGTTATTGACAATTTCAATCGGATCATTCATTGTTTAATTGGATTGTGGGTTCCTCCATTACTACTATTGGTATTTGTTGATAAAATTCTCTTTGCAGGTAATTACCCTAACAATATTGTTATTGTTAAGCAGTTCTTGGCTAGTCGCTTTCATATTAAGGACTTGGGGATCCTTAAATACTTCTTAGGGTTAGAGGTAGCTCGCACTTCTGATGGTATTTTCCTTTTCCAACAGAAATATACTCTTGATATTCTCACTGATTCTGGTCACCTCGGTGCTCGCCCAGCTGCTTTTCCGATAGAAGAAAACCTCCGTCTTCTGCTGACTGATTGTGCACCTCTTGCTAACTCCGAACTTTATCGTTACCTTATTGGTCGTCTTATATATTTGACTATCACTTGGCCCGACATCTTGTATGCTGTTAAGCACCTTAGTCAATTTATGCATACCCCCATTGATGCTCACTTGCAGGCTATTTATCGTGTTCTTCGCTACATTAAGGGCACTCTGGGACATGGACCCTACTTCTCCTTTTAATAATCTCCAGCAAACAGAACTGTTATATTTTGCTTGAAGGACCATAAGTCTTTTCCACGTTTTCTCAATCTTGCAATCTCATTTCCTTCAAAAGTTAAAACAAGTGATACGCTTTAGAAGAAGAAATTACCAAAATTTATTGTTATTTCTATGTATTCTAAGCAGATGTCGTGGCATTATCCGCTTTTTGAGTTGTGATTTCAGGAACTATGAAGCTCACTCTTTTTGGCTGAAAAGTTTGGATAGATTTACGAGATAGAACCAGTTTACACTAAGTGCGGAGACTGTGTCAATTGAGCTATCATCACATTTGATTTTTGTAACTTGCATAAAGCATAATTTTGGTTGTTGATTAGGAAAAAGAAAAAAGAGAATCATAGTTAGTTTCTTGTAAAGGAAAAAAGATGTTTATGTGCAACTATAGAAAAATTGTTCTACCCCTAGTATGAAAATCAATTCAGCTTTTGCCTCAATCTATCAAGCTTTAAAACTTTGCGTTCTTCCTATTATCCCAAAGTTCTTGGCTATATGAATCGACTTTTCATAATAGTTTGTCGTCTCTACAATTTCTTTTCTACCTTATTTCATTTCCACCTAATTTGAAGCAGGTGAATAGATTATTTTCAAACACGGAAGTATTAGTGCGTGTATATCAAACTGAGGGGGTTCCAATTATACCCTTTACAGAGAAGATAAAGTTCGATAAACGGGGCTTCAGAACTATTATACTAAAAGTCGATGTTTCTACTATGTCGATCTAAAGTTCCATGTCAGCTACATGGTTCCTATCGACGTAGATGTACTACACAATCTCACATTGGAGGGATTTCAGGTCATTTACAAGTTTGCCCAGTAACAGTATCCATTTATTGAATGCATTCTCATAATCCCATAAGGTCAAAAGAAATTTCTATTCTGGAACTGTCCACCGTGTATTCAACTGGAACAGTTTTGGGAACATCAAATGACTTCCATTCGCATGGTGGTGCCGCTTCAATTTCTTCCTGGACCTTGTACAGAGGTGTTCGCATAAATATGCTGATATGGAGTTCTTGGGAAAAATGTCCTTTTCCCATAACTTGAAGCTGCCGAAAATGAAAGGGTAAAATGCTCAAATGAGATCTTGGTGATTGGTTCGGTGGAGTTCCATCATGAGAGTTGTACATCTATGTCCGCTAATAATTGGTCTGCGCAAGCCAGTTGACATCGTGCTATAAAACCCAACAAATAGAAGTTTCCTTGCAACAGTCTAGATGAAACGAGTGCATATAAAAAAATTCAAAATTTGTACCAAATTTGTCGAGAATTGACCTAAGAAAGAAGACAACAAAGAGAGAACTTAAGTAGAAGAAATTGATACAAAGTATAAACATGTTTGAAAAGATGTAAAGAGAGTGAGGGATAATAAATTTAGCTCAAAATTCCTCATATCCCCAATTCTATTTTATTTTTACTTTTTAAAGTGGAACTTGAAGTTATAACTGAAAAGTGGTGCCAATCTTCTTCACTGGATACCATACTAAAAATAGAATTGGGTCAGATTTTTCTGACAAGTGTTTGGTGCAATGATTTATGGAAGGAAAGTATGACCCAAAAAAAACATTTGTACTTGAATTTATGCTTTTTGTGATTTGTTTTCTTCATTACATTTTTACACGAGTAATTATTGCACCAAACGGAACCTTAATTTATAGCGTCTAAGAATCAGATAAACAGGCATGGTCAACATAATTCAAAATTATTATAGAAGGTAGCAAATTGAACTTGTCTTCAAAATCCAACTATCAGGGTGGGTTTGTTGAGAAAATGAGTAATATATAAGAACCAGGCAAGATAAAATATATCCTCTAATTAGCGTGAATTCGGGTTCAAGTTTTATGCTCAGTTTTTCCTTCTTTTTGGTTAAAAAGATGAGGAGATCTGTCTACTCATTTTCAAACCATAGTTTTTTTTGCTTTTGTGGTCCAAAAAAGCTAGAAGCTTTAAGTTAGATTCATCTAGTTAATTCTTGGTTAAAAAATAGTCTAACCATTTTTTTTTTGTGCAAAAATTGCAACAAAAGCAACCCAAAGTACGAACATTTACACTGCAAAAGCAAGCAAATGAGCATGTGTCGCTTAAATTTGGCAACTTAACGACATTCCTGCCCGTATATCTATTCTCAGCACCAAAATTTTAATGTCCAGGGGGATTAATGTATTCGGAATGAACAATGTTGGTTCAAGGGGATTATTGTGGCAAGCTCCCTTCTTTTAGGGATTAAAAGAAGTAGATACACATAAAATCCCCAAAGAGCAATCAAACTAGTCTTTCTATTTCTAGAAAACTTTATAGAAATGCTAGAGTAGATTTTCCCATTGGGAAATCCACAATTTCTCAATTAAACAATAGTTTTTTGTTTTTGTTTTTCCATCCAACACTATAAAAAACTAGTTAAGATTTTAGAAAAACACTATATTTCTTTTTGTTATATATAATGTATAATCTTTTCAATAATTTTAACAAAATATTTAGAAAGATTGATGTAGCCGATTTCAAGTTTTCTTGATTTCTATCGGAGAATTGACTTTTCATGAAGCCAGATTCAGAAATTAAATGAGAAAGAACAGTGTGAATGCTCTAGTTTATCAGCATTTTTACTTAAAATTTGGCTGCTCAACTTTTAACACGACCTAAATAAATTGTAAGTTTTAAACTGAACGCATACAAAGACTTATTTGTTTAAAAGGTGCAACCGAACGAACCCTTAGCATAGAGGCCCTGTAGAGTGAGTGGAGGAGTGCCCATATGCTAAAAATATTGGGAATACATACATATGAAATCACAACATTCGAGTATAAAGATTAGATTTATTTTTATTAATGCAAAGGGGGTGCAATATATATATATGTAGAGAGAGAGAGAGAGAAAGAGGAAGAAGGAGGGGGTTTTGTGCCTGTGAGATCACCGGTGAGGAGGACGAGAGAGGGTTTGATGAGGGAGAGAGATGGGCCCACCATCTCTACAAAATCCCGAGCTCTGTCCGGATGGTGGACACTGAAATGGAGATCAGACAACTGCACCACCCACGCCACGTCATCACCATCCTCGTCGACTGCGACGGTGTCTCTTCCCCGGCGGCGGCGGCGGTGGTTCGATTCTGAAATTGAACGGCCGAGGGAGAGTGTCAACAGAAACACCATCGCTATCACTCTCACTCCCGGCCCCATCTCTCTCTCTCTCTCTCTCTCTCTCTCAACTCAGTTTTGTTCCTTTATTTGCGTACAATTACAGCTTCGTATTTCTCCCTATTTATATAAACCACTAAATTGTTATATGGGCGTAAAAGTATTAATTAATCCTTCCAATTTTAATCATACCATCAATTATATTTCTCAATTTTATTTTATTTTATTTCAACTCTCCAATTTTTTCTTCGCCCTTGGATATAATCTAAAACACTAACGGCATTAGTTTCTTCAATTTTATGTTAATAGATTATACAAATAAATAAATTGAATCCTAATTAAATAATTAGCTATTAATTTTTATATTTATTTATATTGATTATATATTAATATTAGCATAAACATTAAGTTGTTCTTTGGTTTTAAACGTGAGATTATTGCAGTTTTCTAAAAATTCATTTGTAGAGAAAAATAAAGTTAGATCATTTTTAATAAAAGATCTATTTAAATTTTATATTTTTTGTTCTATTAATTTTTTTCCCCCACTTTTCTCACATGGCTAAAAATATTAGTTAACAAAAAAAACAACACCTTTAATATTATAGACCCTATTGACATGTAAAAAGGAGTTTGATGCCTTAAACAACGAAAGGTAAATTTCAAAAATAAAATTGGTGATTAAATCAAAGTTGGAGCGATCCGAACGTACTTTTATCTATTTAAAATAAAGTCTAAAACTTAAAGCATATCAATTTGGTAAGCTTCTTTGAACTATTCGATCGAATAAATTTCTGGCATCTTGCTCTAGACGAAAGAATATAATCTCTTCCCAAATTAATCTTTAGAATTGATTTTTTATATCAAACCAAGCTCAAAGGGTAACCGAGATTTTTGAATCCATACTCACACCCTGTCCAAGCCCAAGACCTTCGGTTATGGCTCGGGTAAAGGTTTTGTAGCCAAACATGATGCTAAAGCCTTATTTAAGAACTAGTGATTTTGGCCGGACTTTCATTATCGTTAGAGTAGTTTTTTTAGTCAGCATTACTATCTGTTCACTGTTGGCATACGTAACACATTCTTAAAGGTCATATTTAGTAAACTATTTTACATCAAAAGAGCATTGTCTCGTTTGCACGGCGTTAATACAATTTTTTTGATTAAATTATTTTCTAAAAGTTCGATATAACTTATAATTTATGTTATATTATTCTTGTAAATGTATTAGTTTATATTTCAAAAATAATTTTTGGAAGTTCAGTAAACGATATTGGTACATGATGCATCAGATATTAGAGTATTTTTCATTAATTTCATATCTAGTCAAACACGTAATTTGTTTCAATTATACATACATACATACGACAATAATTCGAATAGTATTTATTAATTATGTTAAGTGCTTAGGCCAGTAGAAATGTAGATTCTGAAACACCGGGGAGTAAAGTGAAATAATCACAAACATTAGCACTAAAGTGTAAATTATCCTTAACAAAGAAAAAACAACCTTTTACGAAAAAAGGGAACCTGCCTGAGAAATTGCACTGTACAGACAGAGAGAGAGGAAGAGAGAGAGAGAGAGAGAGAGAGAGAGAGCTGTTGAAGGAGGTCTTAGATTAGAGGTACAAAATACAACCTTGTTGTTTTATGTTTCTTCTTCGCTAATTTTAAAAATTAGAATAATTTTTAATTAGATGTACTAATTATTACTGTTAGTCATGTATAGACATTGTTCTATTACAAACATTGAATTAGGGAAATGGGTTTGTTGGGACATTCCCACAATTTAACAATTCTGTGCCCAAAGATTTAATCTTTATTCCTCAAACTTTAAAATTAGAGGCTGAGGATATGAGGAATGCCCACATATCACCCTATTGGCGGAGCCAAGAATTGAAAATAAGAGGGTGAAAATTATTATGGGATGCTAAAAAATCATTTTGGGGGGCTAAAGCCCCGTATAAAATTATACACGGAAATATAGAACATTTTGTTTTTTAAATTTATGGGGGTGTTGTATCCCCCTAGCTACATTTGGATTTGTTCTGATGAGACCCCTTAAAAGTTAAAGACTGAATTGGGGATGAATAGTAGTCTCCTATTTAAAGAGGATCAGTGTAGCAATCCCTCTAAATTTTTAGGGGATTGAATAGTATTGGAAACAGTGGAGGAAGTATTCTCTTTAGCTTAATCCCTGAAATTCAGGATAGGGCTCATTTAGGAGAATTGGTGTGAGTGCCCTTAGGCCTTTTGTGCGTGTGTGTTGTGAAAATCTTTGTTCTTAAACACTGCAAGTAGATTAGGTGATTCAGATTAATCTTTTGAGCATATTAAATGAGGATATATCTACGACAGCTCTCTGTCTTGTGAAAAAGTTATCCACACTTGCCAATTGCCTGCTTATATATGCAGGTCATGTTGCAGGCAAGTACATCTACGCCGTGGACAGAGAATGAAATAGCAACAAGGTTATGCGTTTTTTTCAGGAGCTATCAAACATGCCTTAAGTGGAAAATACCAAGTTCAAGTGGGCGAATTTCTGAGCTTGGTTTCAAGTCCAAACCTTTTCCTGGAAACAGGTACATAACTTGCTTCCATATGATTGGAACTTGAAAGGACTAGCACTTTCTAATTTTTTTAGTTTCATTTCTTCCTTTATGAAGCTTCAGTAATCATTGTAATAACGAGTGGAACTTTTTCCTAGGGATAAGTACTTTGCTTAAAGTCTTTTAGCATAAGGTAGAGATAATTCACTTTTCATGGAATCGATGCCTGTGTCTAATATTTAGCTTTTCCAATGGAAGATGCTGTTGTGGACCATAACCAACCGTTTTAACACGAACTGTCAATTTATTCTGATTGCAAAGGGGAAAGTACTTTGTCTGATGCTTGCAAAGGGGAAAGTACTTTGTCTGATGCTTACTTTGACATAGGCTTGTCAAAATCTAAAACGACACGATTAACCGACACGAATTGACACGGATTAAACGGGTTTGGGTGACACGTTTAATAAACGGGCCGTGTTCGGATAAGACATGTCAACCCATTTGTAACCCGTTTACCCATTTAATATAATAATTTCAACCCGTTTACAACCCGTTTACCCATTTATAATAACCCGTTTACCCGTTTATAGCCCGTTTAAAATTAGGCGTGTTAAACGGGCCGTGTTCAGGTTGAAATTTTTGACCCGTTTATTAAACGGGTCATATATGGGTTGAGGTGTTTTTCACCCGTCACCCGTTTAACCCGACACGAACCCACTTAACACAACTCGTTTGACACCCCTACTTTGACATAATCTATAGCAAATTCACTTTTCTCAAATGTTTTTCTAAATTCTAGCTTGGCGTTGATCCCCCTCCAGTGATTGTAAATTGTTATAATCGATTGGTTATAAAAGAATCCGACTCAATTGGACACATGATTGCAAAAATACCCACCTCAACCTCTTCTTATCCTTTCTCAGAAGTATCCAACTCTCAACTTGATATTCCAAAGCATCTACAAAGAAACAACTGTCATCTTGATGGATGATGTCAAATATAGGATGCTTATGCCTACTTTTTTTTCAGTGACGAAAAAAGACCTCCAAATTTATTATATACCCTCCACATTGATTATCAATGTTTTATTACAACTCCTAGCGTATATTTTAGTCACGATTTTGCAAGTGGAAATTGTTTTACACCAGAATAAGACATGTTTGGAAAGTTTGTTATGCTTTAACACCGGTTGAATTCCCACTTCTTTGGTGCTTGTAAATTATCCAACTCAACCCTTTTTTTGTCCAAACTAACGAGTATCGAACTCAACCTTGATGGATGATACCCATTTTTAAAGCGCTCATGTGTCACCCCAGTTATAATAACTAAAAATATAATTTTAATTTTTTTTGTTTTATTTCAACCATTGTTTCCAAATTAAATTATTTGCCGTTTTATATGTTGAGGCAGTTTCCTGAAAAGAAAAAGACATGGTTGGAAAATATCGTTTGCTTTAGACACCGGTGGAATTTCCAATAATGGGGCCCAGCAAGACAGCTTAGATGGTGATGGTGATAATAGTCAAGGTCTGGGCCAAACCCGATTGGGTCGAATAGCGAGTGCAGGTGGCAAGCAGCTTCTTGAGAAGCTGAATGCAGCTAGGAAAAACTTCCCAATGAAAGTATTTCTCCTCCTATTGGGTTTCTACACAGCTAATGCGCTGGCAACTATTCTCGGGCAGACGGGTGATTGGGACGTACTTGTGGCAGGTGTGGTGGTGGCTGCGATCGAGGGGATTGGTGTGCTAATGTACAGAAAACCGTCTCCTGTCTCCACCGGGAGGTTGCAGTCTTTAGTGGTGATGATCAACTATTGGAAGGCTGGTGTTTGCTTAGGCCTATTTGTAGATGCTTTCAAATTGGGCAGTTGATTGGTTTCCATTATTGTTTTCTCAATTCTTGTTGATGTCTTAATGGGTCATGTATTTCTTTAGCATGAGAAGTGTGTACACACTCAATCTAAGAGAGCAAAAAGGAGGAAAAACAGTTTTTACTTGTATCAAGTAGTAGTTTGATGTACAGCAAAAGAATTATATTTTCTGGTTTGGTACTCATGCTGTCTTCCAAGTTTAGGGCCTTTTCTTGATTAACAAAGATAATCGCCTTTTCCGCTATTTTTGTTGAATTTCGTTGTGTTCTACTTCTCTGCAAGTATATATTTTCCAGGAAGCCTTACTGAAGTGGCTTGGAGTAGAGTATTCCCATCAGAGTCGATAAATTTTGGATATCTATATTTAGGGTTAGGATATAGTGACCTAGTGAATAGTAAAATCTCACAGCAGTGTAGCTATTTTCAGTAGTTAAATAATAAAATAATTAGATTTAATCAAAATTCTATTAAATGAAATTTTAATCTAAATTTTATCAAATTCTATTTATAGAAGCCTATGAAATATTATATTTAAAATATTATATATTAATAAATATATATATATATATATATATATATATCATACATATGTATATAAATAAGTATCATACATGTTATATATATAAATTATACATGTTATCCCTTAGGCAAACACAATAGGGGGGGGTGAATTGTGTTAAAATATAACTTAATTTTTTTTTGACAAAACAACCCTTTAAAAATTTTAAGCTAAAGTATTAATAAAATAAATAACTGAAATGTCAAGAATTAAAGGAAAGAAAATGTAAGCATAGTTTTATAGT
>MKEJ01089143.1:0-10434 GCA_001753735.1 Embelia ribes
GCATATTTTAAAAGCGGTCAACAAGATTTGGAGAAGTTTTGATAGTGCATATGTGGACAGGTGACATGATGAGTTATGCCCACACTATTTAGAAAATTGTTCAATTTGCAATATTCACCACCCCATTCACTTTGTAGATAAATAATTTTAGTGTTGAGAAAGCGTTCTATTTTCTTTTGGAACTGCTGAAAAATTGGTGTAACTGTCGCTTTAAGTTTGATAGGAAAAAGCCATGTAAATCTGCTAAATGCATCAACAAAGGAAACATAATAACAATTACCAGTATTAGATGGAGCGGGAGAAGGACCTCAAACATCATGAAAAATTAATTTTAAGGGTTTAGTAGCAGTAATATACGAAGTTACAAAGTGTAATTTTTTATTCTTTGCAAATTGATAAGAAACACAAACAGAATAATTTTTATTATCAAGAGCTGGCAAAGAACAGTTATTAATAATACTACAAACTACGTGTAACGCAGGTGGTCATGCCATATTTGTAAACTAATTTTTTCTCTTATATGTGCAGTTGGCGGCTCATTGGATGGATTTGTCGGCCAAGCATATAGTCCAGACTTAATCCGCTTGCGCAGCAGTGTAGTCCCCATGGTGAGATCTTTCACAAGAAAATACGATGGTAAGAATTCAATGGAAACATTATTATCATGAGTAAATTGACGAACATAAATCAAGTTTTTCATGATATTAGGAGCATGCAATAAATTGTTTAAAACTAAAGGGTGTGGAAAAGATGATAGCAGAAACAATATTGGAAATATGCAAATCTTGACCATTAGCCATCCGAACAGAGTTGTTACCTGAATACTCATTGGTACTTCAAGAAAGGTTATTGATGTAGTTAATAAGATGATGTGTGGAGTCAGAGCCCGGATACCAAAGTGGATCAATATTATAGCTGGGGAAAGTAGGAGCACTATAGGTAGTTCGAGGGGCTGATTGGAACGGCTGAATTCGGCGACAATTAATAGCGGTATGCTCTGGAATGTTGCAGTATTAGCAAACAAGGACAGAGGAGTTGCTGCCAAATATGTGCTAGTGGGACCCATATCCGCAACCCCCACTAGTACGTTCATAGCCCCCACAGCGAGGACTGCCATGGCTGGGAAGGCCACCCCGGGGCTGTCATTGGCCAGACTGGTAAAAGACGGGGGGGTGTCTTTGTGAAGGAAGCTTAGGCCGATGGTTGTGATTGGACTCCCGAGGCCCTAGGTCACAAACAATTACATTGGCGGATGGATTGCTAACGTCAAAAGCAGTAGTTTGGCAAGAGAGTCGTGACTCCTGTGTAAGAAGACTCTTAAAGACTGTATCCATTGGGGCAAGCGTATATCGATTGGTAAGAGCCACAATCGAGACATCATATTTTAGATCGAGACCAGGAAGAAGATAATCGATAAGTTTAGATTGACTAATCCTGTGTTCAACTTGAGCAAGCTCATCACCCAATTTTTGTCCTTTTTCAATATAAGCGGGAATAGATATATTCCCTTCTAAATAGTGGCAAGGTATCGTTTATACTGTAGAACTTTTGCTTGACTTTGTGAGGCATAGGGCCTTTCCAATCGGAGCTAACATCGCGGAAAGTGGTGTTGAAAACAACATATGCAAAGATGTTTTCCGAAAGAGAGGAAATCATTGCGGATAAAATGATTTAGTTTTGTTGCAACCGCGATGGACACGGATTTGTCCCTTCAACAAACGAAAACAAACTATGTCCTCGCAGGTGGGGAATGATCTATGTTTTTCCATAGTAAATAATTTTCAGTGGCAAGCTTGAGAGTGAAAAAATGGCGTAGATTGGTGAGAGAGTAAGGAGTGGGACCTGGTAACTAAATTTGATGTAGGTGTTGTACACTGGAAGTGACCGATGTTGAATGGCCATCAAGTGGAATAGTTGAAGTGTCAATATCAGAATATGATGATGTCGGCACTGTGGGAGTATTGGTGTTGGTGTTGTTTAAGAGTCTACAGTAGTGTGGTTTCTGGTTGAAGGCATGGATCATCAAAAAACAAACATTGGTCAAAAAAATGCTCTGAGAGAAATTTATGTATGGTTGGCTCACTATGAAAACATATACAACAAGATAACACAAAGAAGCTTAAAATACAGGAAAATACAAGATGCAACTTCCTAACAACTATGTAGATAAGACTAGCATCATCCCAACACTTTCTTGCTGACTCGGTAAACTCCTAGCCGAATTATAGGGACTTTTGTTGACTAGGGAGTGAATCACATGAATCACGTTCATCAGTTGCACCATTTCTAATATTTGTATTGGTAGTAGTAAAAAATTTGAAAATAATGTATTTTTTGTGGGGGACCAAAATTTATACATTTACAAAATTACACTTTTTATGCCTCCAAAGCATAAATGAGTATAATTTTTCTCACTGAAAACATATTTTTAATTTTAAGTGAAGAGTAATTTAGTAATTTCCTAGTGGTTTATTATAATTGTCAATTGTACGTTTTAGTTGTTAAGAAATATTAAATCAAATAAAACACATAAAAAAATACAAACATTTTATAAAGAAGATGCCCCTATTTTTCTAGTTTTTCCAAGACAACATTTACAAAATCCATAAAACCATATTTATTGAATTGGGCCTAGACCGGCCTGTTTCTATAATTGAACAAATTTAGTCCCAGGTATATCCATATATATCTAATGGCCTTACACTAAAGTCTCATGATTATTGCCGTTTACTATGTATACGTATAATTAAAAAAAAAAATCCTTTTTTCGAATTGATATGAAACTTAATAAAAAATATAAGCGTATTTTTAATACATTTTGTATAATACACGTATGATTTTTGTTCTTTTGGCCGTTTTCCCATTTAAATTTAAGAAACAAATATATTTTAGAAAAAAAAAATTTACTGTTAATTTTATTGAACAAATAATATTTTATGTGTGAATTTTTGGAACATACATTTTACCTGTAATAATATCATATTAAACATCTCTGTACGATACAACATTCTTTGTTGTCCAAGGTTTTACTAACTACTCATGCATTCTTTAGCACTACTAATAAGCTTCATATATGGAAGAATTTGGATTTGAAACCAACCCGATCTACCCGAGTTTCCCCATGAGGAACCCGACTCGACAAGACCCAAAATTTTCTGCACTTTTATCCAACCCATTCGTGTAAATTCATCATTTTTATACCATCCCTACTTGTCTTTTGTCTCTCGCTAAAATGTGGAACCTGCATCATTATTATTAATAAATGAAAAGTTGACATTTTATTAATTCTGTTGTACGAACGAATAAATGAAGATTGAGATGTGTGATGTGTCAGTATCATGGGGTAACTGGGTTGTTAGTTTAGAATTTTTTAGAATTTTTAGCTTTTAAGTTTTTATGGAAAAATGAGAATTTCATTTAGATTAGCGAAAGGCATCCAATATGTTGGCAATGGATCCACAGATGCACGTAATAAGATTTTAATCCTACATTAAACCCAGCTAACGAACATATGCATATTGTACAGAATTTACAATTTGAAATGAAGTAATTGTTGCTACTCTTTTTGTCCACAAATAATTGACACAATTTTCATTTTTAATTGTCTAAAAATAATTTAACAGTTCTATTTTTTGTATTTGTAATCCTTACAAATTGAATCTATTTATATTATTACCCCCACATATTTAATAGGGAAAGAATGAGCTGAGACAGAAACAAATAATAGTAGATTTGGTTTTTTATATGCAATTCAAATTTTAAATAGTTATACTTTGACTGTGTCAATAACTTATGGACCATAAAAATAGCATTATTGATGCGTCAAAGCCAAGGCCGAAATGACAATAAAAACACAACCTAGAGGTTACGTAATCGAAAATATGAAAATAGACTCTTTTTGTCTAGGATCAGATTATATGCATGATGTAATGTTCAGTTTTAAGTTCACAAAGATGTTCTACTAAAATTTTTTGTACGTTTGTTACATCACATAAAAGTAAAGTGAACCATTTGAAGGATATTAGGAATCTAAAACCTGAAGCAAGTGCAGTGCCCAGGATAAATTATTTAAGAAGAAAGTTCCAGCAAACAAAGAATATTACAAAATATTCGAAATTTGTTGTAAAAATTTATAATAATACAAAATAAGAAATAACATAAACTTTAAATAGAGATACGGAAATTACGTGATTCAACTGCAAGTTTAATTGGAAAAATAAACTTGAACTTAGTATACAGCAGAACTGATATTATTTATTTTATATATGAAAATTTAGGGTACAAGGATATAGAATATTTAGAGTACAACCTTATTTTTTTCTCTTTATTTTCTCTCTTATACTAGGTATTTTCTCTTCTTTTTTTTTTCTTTTCTTCGGCGTATAAAAGAAGCAAAAAGATGCTTAATTTATAGGCAAAACTAGGGAACAATGAGAGTATCAGAAATAAATGATGAAAGCATGTTTGCATCAGCACTTGTGTTACACATAACGTATTCATTTAACGATTGGGCCTCATGCTTGTATCAGCTAAAGTAAAATACAATGATTTATAACACTTACCCTTAGATAATCAAGTATTATTCGATATTTAGGTGTTGTCTTCCCCTGATTTGAATACGTGGTTCTTCTTTCATATTTTGAAGTTTTCGCAATCATATATTGAATACCAATTTCTGAAATGTTGACGATGGAAGCGACTTCATAAATAGATCTGCCAGATTATTATGAGAATATATATGTTGAACATCTATATCTCTGTAACTCATAAGTATAAAAGAATTTTGGAGATATGTGCTTAATTCGATTGCCTTTGATGTAACCTCCTTTGAGTTGTGAGATACATGCAGAATTGTCTTCGAATAATATGGTCGAAATTCCTTTCATCGGATTAAGGCCACTCTTTTCTTTGATGTGTTGAATTAATGATCTTAGCCAAATACATTCACGGTCAGCTTCGTGAATTGCGATACTCTCATGATGATTGGATGAGGTAGCAGTTAAGATTTACTTTGTAAATTTCCATGATATAGTTGTTTCTCTATAACTAAATACAAACTCGGTCTGTGATTTTGTATGGTGAGAATCAAAAGATATCCAGCATCAACGTAGCCTACTAAATGAGAATTTGACTCATTTGAATAGAATATATCATATCTGGCGTCCCATGTAGATACTGCAATATGTGCTTAATTCTAATCCAATGATATATTGTTTGTGCAAAACAGTATCTAACCAATAGATTGACGAAAAATACAATATCCGGTCGTGTACAATTTGCAAGAAATAGTAAATAACCAATAACACTTAGATATGATACTTTTAGGCCAAGAAGTTCTTCTTCTTCTTCTTGATAACAAAATGGGTCATTTTTTATATCAAGACAACGGACCACCATTGGAGATCTTAGAGGATGTATCTTATCCATGTAAAATTATTTTAATATTTTTCCTGTATAGGTGGATTGATGAACAAGTATCCCCGTGGACAAATATTCAATTTGTAAGCCTACGCAGTACTTTGTCGTTCCGATATACTTCATCTTGAATTATTCCTTGACACAATTTGCAGTTTTAATCAGATCCTCAGAAATTCCAACTAAGATAAGATCATCAACATAAATTGCTCCAATAGCAAAACTTGTTACAAAGCTCTTGATAAATACACATGAATATATTAGATCATTGGCAAATCCTTTTTCTACGAGATAATCACTAAGTTGATGATACTACATTCTTTCAGATTGTTTAATCCATACAAAGATCATTGAAGTTTTATTGAGTGTAAATTCCTAACTTTGCCTTGAGTTAATTGATAACCTTTAGGGATCTTCACATATATATATATATATATAACTGTCTAGTGAACCATATAGATATGCAATGACAACATCCATTAAACGCATATCTAACCTGTGGTTCACAATTAATCCAATTAAGAAATGAAAAGTCATACCATCCATTACAGGGGTGTATGTTTCATAATAGTAAATTTCAGGCCTTTGTGAAAAACCTAGGATAACAAGTCGTGCTTTGTATCTAGCGATTTCATTTTTTTTGTTTTGTTTTCTCACAAATACTCATTTGTATCCAATTGGATGAACATTTTCTGGTATTTTTACAATTGAACACAAAAAATATCTCTTTTAGTTAAAGAATTTAGCTCGGTATTGATTATTTCCTTCCATTTTGGCCAATATTTCCGTTGGCGACATTACTCAACGGATCCTGTCTCAGAATCGCCATTATTTTCATCAATATTTAGTGTCACTGCATACCCAAAGATATAATTGATAATAACTTTACTTATATCCCACACTTCTCCATAATGTATTGAAATTTCAGTATTACCATTTGTTGATGACACATTTGGAGATGGGAAATCCGTTTCAACTTCTTTGATATTGATGGACGTTCCCTCTAAATGAGGAATACTAGTTGCTATCACTTGTCGTTTCCGATGGGTTTTATCTTTTGTACCCAATGGTCTTCCTCGCTGCTGCATTACGGATTTATGTATAGTTTGACTTTTAGATGTATCAATTCGTGCCATAGTATTTGTCACTGGTACATGAGATTATAACACCTTATGTGCATCATTAAATCCATCTGGTATTTAGTTGGCAAGTCTTTGTAGATAAATAATTATTTGGACCTCCAATTCACATTGACTTGTACGTGAATCCAAATGTGATAAAGTAGGAGTATCCCGTGTGAGTTTTTATTTGTCAATTGATTTATATTTTTCTCCCCCCTAAAGGTGAGAAGAGAGTTTTATCAAAATGACAATTTATAAATGGAGCCTTAAATATATCTCCAGTCAACATTTCTAGATATCAAATCACGGAAGGTGAATCAAAACCCACATAAATACCAAGGTGTCGTTGAGGCCCTATTTTAGTGTGTTGAGGAGGTGCTATAAGAACATATACAACACATTCAAATATCCGAAGATATGAAATATCAGGTTGATATTCAAGCGTCAATTGCACAGGGAGTATACATGATGAGTTGATGGTCAAATGCACACTAAAGATGCAACATGCAAGATAACATACTCCCAAACTGATTCGTATAGTTTTGCTTTCATGGGTATAGATATAGCAATTAACTGAAGGCGTTTAATAAATGATTCTGCTAGATGCAACTAAATGTTCGACATCAATCCCAATTGACAAACAATAGTCATAAAAAACTTGTGATGTAAATTCCATTACATTATCCAATCGAATTTATTTAATTGGATAATCACGAAATTTAAGCGAATAATTTGCGCGAAGAGTCTGGAGAATGCAACATTGCGGCTTTATATCGAACAAGTATGTGACCATTTTGAAGAAGAGTCAATTAAGACCATGTAGTACTGAATGGTCCACATGATGGATGAATGAGTCCACATATATCACCTCGAATGCGTTGCAGAAAATTAGGTGATTCCACATCTACTTTATAAATTGATGGTCTGGTGATGAAATTCCCTTGTGAACAAGCAACATACTCTGACTCATCCAACTTTCCAAGATTTTCTATCTTTAGTGAATGATCAGATGTGCTTTTAATTATTAAGCGCATTATATTGAGACCTGGACGACCAAGTTTATTATGCCATAAAGCATAATTTTTTGAATTGGAATCTTCACTGTGATCATATTGTATAATTAGATACATTTTATTCTGGTAAAATATATCCCTGATTTGTACACCGAAAATCTTTCAACAATCACATTTTGATTGGAAAGGATTTTCTTTATATAGCAAAAATCCTTGTTATTTTCATTTACAGTTTCAATATGATAACTATTTTTACGGATATATTTGAAACTCAATATATTTATTTTGAATTTAAAAGAATACAATGTATTGTCAATATGCAGTTTTGTACAGCCATATAGCATTATATTTGTTATTTCAAAGCCTTCAATTAAAGTAACAGAACTTAATGTTGCCTTGACACGTGCTTTAAATTTTTCATAGTAGTGAAATACTTTTTTTTCCGCAATATAATATGAGTCGTTGCGCTATCAACCAAACATATGTTATCATCCTCATCCGTTAACATGTTAGTGCAAGTCATGATTCTCTATTCACAAACAATAGTCACTTTATTAAAAGTTGATATATTACAAAGTAGTCAATCTTATTTAAATACATGTGACTACATCACACGGAAGAAATATACATAAAGTACTTATTGATACATCATGTATTTATTCAATACGAAGATTGCTGTTTTTAGCCAAGAAATCCGAAATAACAAGATATATGTTCCCATTATCAATATCAATATTTTCAGGATTCTGATAATCATCAAAGATGGAAGCATTAGTTTCTTAGCTTCCTGTAGAATATTTGGCAAAATTCGTTTCAACATTCTTTTTCTCATTTCTGAGCGAGTTATGATATAACTCCACCAAGTGTTTCGTTGTACGGCACAAGTCTTTCTAGTGTCCAACTGATTCACAGCGATAGCATACATCATTTCTAAATTTTGGAGGGCTATTACCAGGTTTTGAAGGCTTCTAAATGCTCTTCCCTTTATTATCAATACGCTGGTAAAGGGCGGCATTTTTCTGCCAATCAGAGGCCTGGCCTCCATGATTGCGGCGGATTCGACCTTGCCAGCGTCCTTACCCACGGATATGCTGATTCCTTTATTCACGACCGCTATATGTCATCGCATTCACTTCTAGCAATGCGGCAAAGCCGGTCGGACAAGAATTATGATTATATATTAATATTTAGTTATTCTAATCAGCTTCAAAAAGATGATCAATCAATTCAGAGAATATTTTAAATTTTTTCTCCATGTACTGTTGTTGGAAAATTAAATTAGATACGTGAAAAATTGTCAACATTTTCTCCAATATCTCATTTTCACTTATTTATTGACCACAAACTCTTAGTGCTGCAAAAATACGGAGAACTTGATCAATGTATGTTGCAACAATCGTAAAACATTGAAAACTGATATTTCGCCGTTTATATAAAACAGTTTGCAAAATAATATTTTTTTTATGATCAAATCTTTCTTTTAGATTTTTCCATAGTTGTGTAGGATGCATAACATTTAGGTACTCATATTTCAGATTTTCATGTATATGGTGTCGTATATAATAATAAGTGCTTTGTTTTTTCTTGAACTGTTAATGTATTCTCTACTTCAATGGTTTTTTTAAGAGATTGAGCTTGCAAGTAAAGCTGACCATTAACTGCTTAGGAATACAAATTACCCCCATTATTTTTTAAAATCATAAAATCACGCTTAGTGATATTTTTCATTTTTTTAAAAATAAAATGTAACTTTTATAAGTTTGAGAATAATAAAGAAAAGAGTAAAAATAGGAAAGACTAAAGTATAATAATACTTAAAGCTAATAGTTATATTAGTGAATAATTTATAAGAAAAGTTATAACTTTCAAATTGACGGCAAAGTGACAGAATTGTTTTACTTCAACAAAACATGTACTATTATCAAATAATCGGCAAAATTCATAAAAATATTTTAATTTTGGTATATGTTCGTACAGATAATCTGTTGTAAAAATATATAATAATACAAAATAAGAAATAACATAAACTTTAAATAATGTCACGAGAATAATGCAGTTCAGCCTTAAGCTTAATTGGAGAGTTAAACTTGAACTTAATTCACGACAAAATCGGTATGTATTTGTTTTATATATGAAAATTTGGAGTACAAGAGATAGAATATTTAGAATACACCCTTATGTTTTTCTCTTTGTTCCCCCCTCCCCCTCTCTTTTGCATACAAAAGAAGCAAAAAGATACTCAATTTGTTGACAAAGTTGGGAAACAATTGAATCTTTAAAAATAAATGACTTAACCATTTAATGATTGAATCTCATACTTTCATCTGCCATAGTAAAATACAATGATTTATAATAATATTGATAAAAATATGCAACCGCATTGCATCAGTCACCGAGAATGCATCAAGTGGTTTACTTTTCAAAATATGCATGTCGCATTAAGTGGTTTACTTTTCAAAATATGATTCTCAAATCTACTACATGAAATTAATTTTAAATGTAGATCCCATCCTGATATTTTATGAAAAAAATTTAGAAGTTGATAAATAGACTGGTCCCTAATAAAGAGGCATTTTTTACTGCTAAATGATAAAAGTAATTGTATATTGAAAATAAATAAAATATAATTTAAATTATATTGATAATTAATAATATAAAAATAGAATCAGATTTTAAGGTATCCTTGGGAGCATTCCCCTTCACATTTCTCATTTTATTTCTAAATAAATCTTACTTTCTAGAAACTCTTCTCGTATGACAATAAAAATATATCACCAAGCTTTCTAAAATGTCATTTCTATACAACTAATATACAAAATTAATAAATTCTGATTTTTTTTTTCAATATTAGTGTATTTGATTTATTTTGATGCACAAAAAAAAAA
>MKEJ01089145.1:0-17424 GCA_001753735.1 Embelia ribes
AACGCCTCTACCATTCGAATGGCTCATCCAAACTAGAAAAGAAAGCAGAATTTTTCTAAGTCTCTAACAATGAAAACTTCAACCACGACTTTCGTCTTATGGCCTCACGCTAATACACACATTCTAATATCATTCTCACACACGTTACCACACTTCAACACCAATACTCACTCAAATCAATATCAACATACATCCTCACAAACTCGCAAGCCTCACACTCACATCAACTCATACAAGTGCTTAACTTCTTACGACAACACCACTCGTAATCTACTCATCAAATGCTATCCAAAAATACAACTCGCCAATATGCATTAATCTCTAATGCAAAATATTTCTCACAAAACTCACAACTTACTATTGGGTATCTAAATGTGAAATCAACACTTATCATATATAATGAAACTAATCCGATATGTTACACCTATCCACACAACAACCACAGCACCCCACTATGACCTGGTCATGATTGCAATAATAATATTATAATGTGATACATAATATTATTAAATATGAAAAATTTACTCAGAATCTTTGGGACGTTGTAACAGAAGCCTCAGTTTCCACGGGAACTTGGGGCATAGCATAAGCATGAGCCTGATAAGTCTGACCTTGCTGAAACCCACCACAATAATCACCACCACTACCTCCACAAGATGATCCTGCACCCTGAGTAGAAGAAAAAGTGGGTGGAGGAACATACAACATCCTCGAACCAAAAGCAGTAAAAGAAGGAGCAGGTGCACTCGGGATACTTCACATACATGTGCCCTTTAACACCACACCTCTATCACATCACCGAGGGACATGAAGATTGTATATGTCCCCTACTATCGCACCTCCAGCATGCTAGCAAATGGCAAGAAGCTGTATATATCCCTCCATATCATAGAGGCAATACATAGCAAGACGAGGACAATTAAGAGCAAGATGGACCTACTAAACACATTGCAAATAACCCGAACCTGGAACGGTTAAACTAGAAGAATAAGAACAAGAAGGATGGGAACACCTACCATGAGAAAGAGAAGAAAAAGTCTCATGAGACCTTTTCTGACTACTACCCCTACTAAAACTCGAACCACTCCCACCACCAATACTTGCACTATCTCCACTACCACTGTGATTACCTGTGGCAACCCCCGAATCTAGAACAGAATGAGAACGAAACGATTGGCCTGAGGGTCGAGGAAGACAAGAATAAATAATCTATTGTCGTTTAAGAAAGCTCTCTTCCACCTTCATTGCCACACTCACACAATCCTCATATGACTTATAGAGCCTCAAAACAACTATGCTATTGATAGCATGCCGAATGCCACTCTCAAACTTACGCATATGTAGTTGCTCTGTAAAGACAAGGTCCAGTACATAGGGAGAAAGGCTAGTGAACGCCTACTAATACGGTTGCACCATCAAATTCTTCTTAATAAAATTCACAAACTCAATTCTCTTTCTCTCCAGAAGAGTATCGAGAAAGAACTCTTTAAGAAACGAGTTCTGAAATCCTCCCATATTATATCACCTCAACCATACACTTCCGAATGGCCTTTCCACTACTCGCCTGCTTCCCAGCATAGATAAAACGGCGCTGTAGCCATCCTTAGATCATTATCTACCATATGAATCGCATAAAAAATTTGCTCCACTCCCATTAGCCAATGCTCTATCATAATCATCTCCTCATCGTCTTTAAAAATCGGAGGATCCATAGGTATGAAATTCATCTAAGCTACTGAGGCTCGCGTCTCAGTACTCGGTCCATTCTTCGCCCACGTACTCTGTGCCAAGTTACGGAATACTTCATCTATCATACAAAGCAAACATGAAGACTCTAACAAAGGTACCCAAATATTGCCACCACCCGATTGCAAAACAAAGTTCCTTTCCACTTCCGATTGAACACAAGGCAGAACACGAGTTTGAGTATTGGGAACCTCTTCCATGTTTTAGCCCATGCCAGCTTTACCGACATCTTCTAAGTCTGGAATGTTCTTTGTCATCCTAATATAGGCTTCACGAGCCTGAGTAAATATAGCCTCTGCATCATCCATATCGTATCCACCCACTTTACCAATACGGCCACCATGTCACCCACCCCTGCCACCTCTTCTACAACCACCTCAAGCCATCATAATCTTCATGTATCACAAACAACAAGAAGTAAAATATGAGTTCAAGTCATAAATGTCTTACTTTACACCACACTTTTGAAAATAAAAACTCCACACTTCACAATAAAAAAAACTCCTCGCAAATGTACCACACATTACTCATGCAATACCACAATATATGCCAGTAACAAATAGTACCACAACTAACAAACAAATCCCACAACTACACTTTTGACCCCATAATAAATTCTACCCACAAGCCACCTAGGTTCTCACAACCTAGTTTGCTCTGATACCAACATGTCACTCCTCGAATCTCGAAAACCCAGAGACGTGAATTGTTTTTCCTTTTTAAAGAAAAAGGAAAAGAAAAATATAATTTTTACAGAAAAGAAGAGAAAAGGAAAACATCACTACAATGCCAAAACCTGACACATCTCAGTTACAACATTCACATTAGAGCGAGCAAAAGAAATATACTATAGCCTGCATGTAATTTATAATCACAATAATAAAATTAACTCCATGTTTACAAAATAAAGTAAGCTACATGCTTGTCCAATCAAATACATATTACACTTTGTTCTGGCTAAGTAGTACAATACATTGTAAATACTATTTAAGGTGACAACAAAATGTAATATATTAATACTGCTCCACTGAGCCCAAATACATACAACATGTTAACAACATAAATTACCCTATAAAATAAACTGCACTAAATCCTCAAAGAATACATCAACATGAAAGATGCTAATAAAATATTATCAGAGTATGTCTATAGCTCTAAAAGTATATACACATAGCCATCCAAATGCCTCAAGGATGGCTCTTTCATGCTTCTGCACCTACAACACAATTATGATACAAATATACAAAAACAAATGCATGAGTTAGCCTACTATATAATACGATAAAAGTGTGGCTATGCGGAGCCTCAAAATGTAAACATAAATGTACAAAATAAGCATGAATGCAATTCCCCCAAATGTACACACACCAACACAACAATCCTTACTAACACAACCTACCACAATACAAAAAATCAAAGTAGAACTAGTATCTTAAACGATTTATAAAAGAATAGGCTATATCATAGACCCTTTTGCTTTGGTTTGCCTCTCTCTCAGTGATGCCAACCAAAACCTTCATTGATCCGCCTCTCTCTCAGTGACACCAATCAATGGTGATCCCAGCGTAGGTTTTTTGACTTTCACGGTAATGGGCCAAGCTTTTTCTTTTAGTTTAGTTTCTTTCCTATACAAAATTCGACACTTATTTCAAGGAAGAATATAAAATGACTCAACCCAATGAATGCAACTCATGCAATTTTTCTTGAAAACTACCATTTCAAAACTTCACATTTTATTCAACAATCTCATTTACACTTTCGTTATTCTTCACAAAAAGGCATCATCTTTACTTCACAATTTCAACGCATCAAAACATCGCATATTTGCCATTACATAAAGATCAACAATTTATAATTTCATGCACTAAATATTCTTGCAATAAAATTCATGTCAATCAAAATTTAAAGCTTCTCCTTTAAAATCTCCACACAACACATTTTAGTCAAAATGCATCATTATGAATGCAGTGAGGATTTATACACCATTACATGCTTTAAACTACGTATTTAACAATAATAAGTTAAATAAAACAATATACACAATCCGCAATTAACAACATATATCAAACAAAATTTACAAAATTAGGTACTCATATAAACTTACATTTATATTGTTATTCTATAGACTACTTGTACTTCTACGCACTTAGGAAACTTTCCGAGAAGTTTTGCTAAAAAGTCCCAAAAGCCCTAACTTAGACTACCGGGATTTGATCTACCAAATGAATCCGAATCGAATCGCACCTACAGAGAAAAATGACGTACTTGGGATAAGGAATAAGAATATCAAATTTAATTTCATATTCCTAAAGGACATGGAAAATGAGGCAACAAGAATGAGAAAGATAGAAAACGAGACTTATGTCAAAAGAATGCTTTCGTAATAAGATTATGAATCTTGAATTTTAATTAGTGGATGATCAACTGAGCTAGATGATACAGGAAGAAGAAGTTTGAAATTTAATATGTCCCTACTCTTTCTCTCTACCTAACTCTCAACCAAACAAATAAAACTTAAAATATATAATCCACACCACTTTAATTCAATCAAACCTCAACTGGATTGATCCAACAACAGTTGAATTTAGATCAATATAACAACTAGTTGGATCAATCGGACCCACTGGAATTCAACAATCACCCAAACCCATATTTTGGAATGATAACTTCTGAAAATTCTCGTAGTCACTCATAGATACTAATAAAAGTATTTTGCAATTTTCGGAATAGTGTTTGAGTATCCAAAACTCAATCTATGCAACTTAACGCGATTACCGACCAACTCCGCCATTTCACACACCAAAACCAAATTCTCACACCCGTAACATCACGCCACAACACTCCACTATGTCCACATCACATGATAACGATACTATGATGTATAGACTAATACATGTATAACACAATACTTCACACATACTACACACAACACAACAACAACGCAACAACACTACTCAACTCCTCACCACATTATGCCCATGACATACATACATGACAATAATATTATTATGCAACAAATAATATTTATTACAAAAGTGAAAATTTCTATCGAATTTTCGGAACTTTATATCGATAAAGCATTTTAATGGCGTAGTTTAATCCTTCCTTAACCAGTTGTCTCTAAAGTTGACTTTTATAAACAATCACAACTCTTATTCCATCACAGACTTCAAACAATTGGATATAATGATATCAAGGCTATATATATACACACTACAAATTAAATACCAAAGTGCACCTTCTTACTCATCTTCATCTCTCTTTGACCAAACTAATTAAGGATCTTCATCTGAGAAAGATATGGACTATGATAGGGCCAAAGAATTGGAGGCTTTTGATGAATCAAAAGCTGGTGTTAAAGGCCTTTTAGATTCTGGAATAAACAAAGTCCCTAGAATTTTCATTCGACCTCAGGACGAGCTCGAACCTGAGAAGCTAAACAAAGAACCCCAAATCGGTCTTCAAGTCCCAATCATTGATCTCAGCCGCTTGCAAGCAAGCGATGGGCGAGAAAAGATTATTGAACAAGTGCTACTTGCTTCCGAAAAGTGGGGTTTCTTCCAAGTGGTAAATCATGGGATTCCGCTAAGTGTTCTTGATGAGATGATTGCTGGGACTCGCGCGTTCCATGAACAAGATGAAGAAGCGAAGAAAGTGTTTTATTCGCGTGATCAGCTAAAGCAAGTGAAATACGAATGTAATTATGATTTGTTTCAATCACCGGCTGCCAATTGGAGGGACACTCTCAATGTTTCATTGTTTCTTTCCAATCAGATTGATCCTAATGAACTTCCACAAGTATGCAGGTTGTTTTTTGCTTTTCTCTTTTTCTTAAATACGCTTTTCACTTGATAAAATATCTAATCATTCAGCCTTTATTAGGACACTGTAAATTTGATTTTGGAAAATTTATTTGTGCAGAATCGACATTAATATGCATTATTAAGAAAATTCTATACGCAGTACGTGCATAATAAAAATAATCATTTTTATACAAGTCAACATCTCAAATTTTTTTTTTATATCTTGATGAATAGTTACTTTTAAAACTTTTAATTCATCAATATCACCACAATCTTCGTGTTCAAAGGATTTTCATGTTTAAGACAATAATATTTTATACAATTATTAGTTAATAATTTCATTTTGTTGATTTTCTTGTAGTCCATGTGTTGCATAGATTGTAGATAAATATTTCATTTTGAAATATTCAGTTCTAATTTTTCATGATAGAATTTATTTTTATTTTTATTTTTATTTTTTGTGTTCTTTTTAGTTTTATATTTGTCTTAATTGGTTCATGATATATTGACCTTTCTAAAATTATGGGAAAATAAGTTTTATTAAATATTTTCAATGCATGAGAAAAATGAGTTCAATTGTTCCTAGGAACACGGAATGAATAAGTTTTAATTTTGTTTTTGTTTCTATTTGTTCTCAATTGGTTTTATTTAATTATGTTAGAGCAATTCTATCACGGTAATATTTTTAAATAAAATAATATACTTTTAATAAGTTTTATTTTGCAAGAAGTTTACTTTTAGTGGAATTCTACAATGATAATTTTTTAATTTAAAAGTTCTAAATTTATGGCATTTGACAAAAAATTAAACAAACATGTGTCGCGATTAGAGAGAAAATAACTAAAAATCACAAACTTCATTTCAGTTATGGAGCTCGCACATTGGAGGTTGCGTGCAAAGTGTTTAATTTTGATTTTATATATTTTTATTTTTCCTAAATTATTTTTGATCATTTTTATTTTTTTATGATATATTATGTTTCTGTTTTTTAAATTATTTGTAATTTTATAATGGAAAAAAGTAATGTATATTAGAACAAGTTTAGATTTGATATAAAATTACTAAAAAATATTTTTAAAATATTGTTGTTTAGTAGTATATAATATTTTGATAATTGGTAGGGAATCTAATATTGATTTTAATCATATTATAATAAAATTTCTAAATTAATTTTTCTAAAATTATATAATTGGAAAAACACGTGTCAAAAAGTTTATAACACATGAACAAAAAATCTAATGCTTATTTTGTTTGTCTATAATTAGTGTTGATTTTTTTTTTCTTATATCTTTCAGTTTATTTTTCCATGATATCTTTTTTTTTCCCAATTTTTTAAAATAAATTAATAAGAAAAAAATTAATGTATATTAGATTAAATTTACATTTAGTGGGAATCTTATTATCGTAATATTTTAAAAATATTATTATTTATTAGGATAATGTTTTAAAGTTGATGAGAACCCTAAATTAGCAGTAATCATAGCATAAAAATATTTCTAAAATTAGTTACTACTAAAATTCATGCATTTATTAACAACTACATTTTTTTATACTTCCATCAAGGGTATATTTAATTAAAGAAAAGTAATTTAATGCTTTGACTATGCTCACCAAATTTTTTTTAATTAATGTGAAAGTAAAACTAGCCTATCTATTATGATAAAGGAATTATATAATATAATATATGAGCATAACTAAAAAAGTTATACAAGTTGCTTTTTTTCTTTTTTTTTTTTTTTGCCAACCCACTATTTTTTGTTGTTAGAGATATGATATGACTTATATATATGATATTTATTTCTGAAAAATATTTTGGTCAACCCTTTTGTCTTTTATATATGGTCATAAAAATTTGACTGTAAAAAAATCTAGGTGGCAAAATATCATAAAGCATACAACCATGTAATAATTATACAATATTTATTATTTTGTATTTTTGTTTCCCTTTCTTTATCAATTCTTAGTGTTTTTTATGGTAAAGGACATGACATGATATTATATGATACGATATGATGTGATATATATCATATCATTCTTTTGTATTTTTTGTTTCTTTTATTTAAAAAAAATATATTCTTAGAAGTATATTATAAATCAGATACAACTTATATATATATGATCTTCTCATCTTTGTTCTCTCTAACATTATCTTAACCTAACAAAAATCAACAGTGGATGAGCATGTTTGAGTTCTCTCTTTACCATTATGTTTTGTGCCTTGTATATTTTTGAAACGGTAGAGACTCATTGTTAAATCCCTAACATGAATAGTTTCAACCAGATAAATATTCTTTCCCTAGACCTAGAGATTATAGAATATGTATGAGAGACAACTGACTAAATATAAAAACAAAATCTCATTTGAAATAATTTAATTTCTTATTGCAATAGCTACTAAGTTATACCTGGCTTGCATTTATTTAGGCCAGTCATGCATCTTAACATAGTTAATGTTGTCATTGCTAAGATAAAAGCCATCTGGTTTAGCTAACCAAAAGTTCTGAAAATGCCTAGTTCCTTTGATATTACATTTTTCGGATATGAAGAAATTCCAAACATCGAATCTCTTCGTAAATGAACCCCAGTAGAAGTCACAGAAGAAGAGAGTGAATCCCCAGATATTCACTCGGAAATTCCATGCGAAAACATGTCCAAGGTATAAAACCTCCCTACCTAAATCATCGTCCTCAGACTGACAATGAATCTCTAAATGTTTTGGAGTGTTTGGGATATCGCTAATGACTTGTACCACAACTGGGTTTCTAAAACGAGCTATTCTCCCGACAGACAATTTAGTTCGGTACAAGACAAATATTAAAACGAGCGGGGTAAAACCAAATTTATTCATTCTAAACCTTAATTAACAAAATAAACTGGATATTATTTATAGTGTGGCATCCATTCATTTGCATATTTAAAAGGAAAAAAGAAAAATATGTAGATATGCATTAATTTATCTAGATTTTGAAGAATGAATTAATTGCTTTTGTTTCACTAGATATATGAATTGCAGAATTATTATCTAAAAAAGACCGAATTCAGAATCCTCTCCGGATGTCATGATTTTACTTCTTGTCTTTTTATGTGAAAGAAATAAATGCATTTTACAACAAATGGTCTTCTTTGGGTCGGGACAACCTTGTAAATAAATCTTAGAGCATTTACACTATATAACTACTCTTTTAAACTCAAATATTTTAATTACTTTTCATTTTAAAAATGTCCTTTACCTTATAGTTTTATAGGAAAAACCATCCTACCCAAAATTATAATATAATTAATTTTAACTTGTAAATTTTTTTATTAAGAGATTAACAAAATATAGATTTAAATTGATTAGAATAATACGGAACATATATTTAAATTACAATACTACTATATCTTTAGATATTTAAGTTAGTTATTTTAAATTAATAAAAGATACATGTTGATTGATCTCATATTTTGCATATTTTAGGAATTTTATTTGGTAAATTATCTTACATATCATGCACAATATTAATACATTAGTTATATTTCAGCATTATGCTAATTTTTTCCATGTTGTAGGTATTTAACAATTATAAGCCAAAAATTGGATGAATTTTATCTAGTTTGATGGTGCTGAAGGATTTAACTATAATAATTGGATGAACTCAAGTGTAGAGAGAAGTGTACTTAAGTGTTCAACTTTCAATTGGAGGACCAAAATGTAGAGAGAAGGAAAACCAAGGACCAACTTGAAATTTTCTAAAGCTTTATATAAAATTAATATGATGGAAATAAAAATCTGTTATTTTCAGAAAAATATTTTAAATTTTATTTTTATATATTTAAAATATTATTTATTTAACACTTTAAATATTTAAAATGTTAATAAATATGAAAAATAATTTTAAATTAAGGAAAAATATTCGACTTGAATAGAAAATTATTTTCATCTGAAAATGAATATTTTGAATTGAAAAAGTTGTTTTTATGAAGCATTCTTCAATGTTTTATTAATATTTTAATAATCATAAAATATTAATAAATAGAGAAAAGTTCAATTAAATATAGGAAAAATTTAGCAATACTTCTCGAAGTCACTTATACTTGATCGTATATCAAAACTCTAGGAATTTGAGTTATACTTAAGGTACTCGAACTCATATAAAGAAGTTTTGTAGACGGAAATCGGTCCTAAACTCATAGGTACTTGAACTTAATTATAGATGAACTTTCGGGACTAACATCAGTCCTATGATCAGAGATACACCCCAAAAACTTGAATCATTACGTTGAATACTTGTTTACTTGTATGTTTAGCGCAATATATATCCTTCAAACTTAGCTTGACACGACGTGTACTGTGCACACAATATGCGCTACATCGTTGGTTACTTGATTTGAAGACACCTACTTGGACAAATCTTGACATACATGGAAATCATATAGTATATATCATATTTTGTACGTGGCATGTTTCTTGACATACTTAGACGAGACATATCCAAGCTTTGGTCTTTGTGTGCCCTTTTGAAATGACTCAGTTATTATTGTTATTTTATTTTGATGTCCGAACTCATAGGACATTTAACCATATGTTAAAGTCATTCTTAAGCATGTATTTGTGCTAGCATCGTGGCCTATGGAATTAGTAAGTGGTGTCCATACTGGTAGGAATTTCGTGCCCTGAATTTCCCACCAAAATTGGGGATATGATAAAGAAAATAATTCCACAATTCTAATTACAACATCGAATCTCCAACTTCAAATTTACATTTAAATACAACTAAAGAAATCCAATATAACATTTATATTTATATAACATTTATTACAAAGTAAACTTTTGAGTTTACTTACACAAATCAATCGAAGTGCTTGTCTAACAAAAGAAATATACAAATTAAAAATTTTCCTTTCGAGATACCACAACCCGAATAGCTACAACTTCAAGCTGTATCATCAACCATGCTAGTATAAATCATTCGAATCAAAAGTAAAGAGAACATAGCTCACAATTACGAAACATACCAAGCAAATATCTCCAACACTATCATATATGTCCCATGCCCACATCACCACCTATAAAAGAATTTAAGCAGAAATATATAGGCAACAAATACAAGTTAGACTATTAACGAACATGATAAATACGAGACTGTGTGGTATTTGATATGTATAAATATGTAGATTAGTGCACATCAACAACTAATAATGCCTCCAAGTATTACGTGCTTCAACTACAAAAGTAAGCATACAGTAAGGTCAACAAGAAACTACGAAAGACAAGCCATGCAAAACTATGAATGCCTCAACCATAAAGTACTATGTAATTCAACTATAAAAGTAAGCAACCAAATGTATGTTAGACTACAAATGCACCAAGCAATGCCTAACAATGCATTAAAGGGCAACATGTTTCAACTAGAAGAGTAGTACATGCTTCGATTATAGAGTAAGCATACAAATGCATGATAAACTGCGAATGCACTAAAAATGAATGCAATGCCACACACACAGAGACACGAACTGCACACTACCACCATGAATACACGACTATACATCATGACTAAACACACATGACTTCGACTCAAGATGAATGTTGGGACAAGTATCTCTACGCAATTTTGATAGTAGGCTACCTGCATACCAGCTCCTATAAAGAACATAACCAGCGGATGTGCTATGAATTATCGGCCTGACTCAGGGTTGTCAAGTGGCTCATAAAGTCCCTCATTTTAGTTGGTAAAAGTCGATACATAATCCCAAAAAGAAATAGAAAAGACTCAAACTTACGCCACAACAACCACGCTTTTTATCCATACTTTCAAATCCACGCTTTTAGATCCACACTTTCAATTCTACGCATTTAATTCCATGCTTGTCAATGCCCACGAGTTACACACTATGCATTTCCATGTCTACAAATATCAATGAATGTCACGAATACCCATTACATGCTACGAATGTTCGTGATATGTCATGAATGTTTATGATATGCCACGCATCTACGTGAATAGATATATGCCATGCATTTACCCAAAAATAAATATGCTATGCACGCTAACAAGAACTCACATGCTTTGAATATTCACGTAAATAACTATGCCACAAAATAACCACGCTATACTGTATGTTATGAATCATGATAATAAGTATGCCAATATTATCTACAAAATAAATATGCCATGCAATACAAAACTATTCCATATGCCATGCGTCTCCACACTATTATATATATATATATCGCAACATCCATGCTATTATATATATCTCTCCCAATATACATGATTTTACAGGCCAAGCATCTCATCAAAAACTATATAATTATACATACTATGCATCCCAATATCTACAAATAAACTACAATTGCTAATAAACACAACTAGGCCACGAATCTACAAGAGAATAAACTATACTAGGAGTATCTACGAAAATTAATATGCTTCGAATATCAATACAAACAATTAAGCCTCAACTATCCACACCAACATGTATGCCTCGAATGTCTACACAAATACATATACCTCAAACATCTACAACAACAAACACTTCGATTATCTACAAACTCAAATGCGCCTTGAATATTTACGAAAATATACTTACCTCAAATATCTACAAATACACATACACCTCGAAGCTCAATGCAATTAATTTACTATAAATCTCATCTCGAATATCTATGCTACGAAAATTAATATGCCTCACATATTTATTAGTATAAACATGCCTCGGGTATCTACAAACACAAACACTCCTCAATTATCCATGAATATATATACATTTATATATATATTTACAAATCTCGGCAAAAATAATTTAACTTATAATTAAATAGCATCACATCACCGAAACCCAGACATGACTTTCACAATATGTTTAACACATCAATAGACACACAAACTCGAATTTATATTATTGTTCATAATCTACCCATACCTCATGAGTGTACCGAAGTGCTTCAGAAACCACACCAAAAATATCCCCAAATATCCCGCTTAAACCCACCGATTTGTTCTAGCTATGCCTTTTGGGATTGAGATAAAGCTATACGCAAAGCTCATTTGCAATATATAAAGAAGAAGTTTGACAACTTTATTTTGATAAACTCTAAAAGTACGACAAACAAAAATACTCAAACAAACAAGAGAAACAATGAGACTTACCTCAAAACGTAGACCTCGAGATATAGGCTCCGAATATCTAATTTTTAAGCTCGGGGGATGACCTGAGCTAGATGGATCGAAAAGAAATAGGTTGAAGCTTATAATGCCCACACACACTCTCTCTCTTTATCCAGCTAAAAGAAGAATAAATGACTTTTGTGGCTCTCAATCAAATTAATAAAGGTCAAAAGGTTATAGGGCAATTTAAAAAAAATTCAACTTCTTGGCCAAAAACCACAACCATGGAAAAAGTTCTGATGGTCTTGTCTAACAAAATTGTTACCCATCGGGCAGATGTCGAACAAAACATTTCACAAACTTTAATACATTTCACTAAGGCCTCGACACAAATATCACACAATACCAATGAAAGCTATGCCATGACACGAATCTCATACTACAATAACAACACGAAATCTACACTCCACATCTACGCTCCACATCTACGCCTCGAAAACGTCATGATATACTCACACACTACGACTACGACTCAATACGAAATATATAAATAATATTACTATAAATCGTACAGTAATAATATTTATTATAGAGAAAATTTGTCATGGAAATTTCCATGACGTTACAAAGAAGCCCGACATGGTATAATGTCATGGAAATTTTTAGTTAATTTTTTACTTTTTGTGTGGAGTATGTTATATGTTGCATTTAGATTATAATATGACATATAAGTGTGGTAATGTATGGGCATATGTATGGATATATTTATTGCATCTGTACATCGTAGTATAGATGTGTGATAAAGGGTTGAGAGTTGGGAAGAATGTGATTTTGGTTGGGAGAGGCCTTAATGTAAATGCCTAAAGTTCAGTATTGAAAGTAGTAGAACCGGCATGTCTGACGCCTATCTGACGGTCGGACAGAGGGTTAGACCTTTGCCTAAAAATTACAGTGAGTTCAGACTGCATTCGTCGAGTTGTCCGACTGGTGTCCGACAATCGTCCGCCAAAGGACAAGCCTCTGGATGGACCATCAGATTATTCTATTTTTTATGCCCTACTGCTTTATTAAATTGAATGAGATCAATTCATTCTCATTACTTTCTTAGCTCAATAAACAGAGGGGAGGGAAAGGGTGGTGAGTTAAAAAGCTTGATCTTCTCGTCTTGATTTCATCTAGCTTCGGGGGTTGCTTATGAAATAGAATACATATTTGGTTTCCATAGAGTGAGGACTTTGATTTGAGGTAAGTCTCGCTTCTCGTCTCGTTCATTTACTAATCTTTGGTTTCCATGCCTTTATGGTATATCGAAACAAAATTGATATTCTTGTTCCTCGTGATGAGCATAAGTTTTTCTTCTCTGGGTACATGTCAATTTGCGTTCATCTATTAGATCAAATCAAGGGGTGCAGAAGAAGTGATTTGGGGATTTTCTCGTGAGGGGTTTCGGGGATCTTCTAGCATTAGTTGAGGTATGGGTAGACTATAAAATAACAACATAAGCATAATTATGTGTGATGCCTCGATAGGTGCAACGTAGTTGGATTCATGTTTGGTTCATGTTTGTTAAATTGCTTCTTATGTTATTATTAACATGTGTAGTGTAGTATTAGTATACATAAAAAGGAGCCTTCATGATATATATGGAGCATTTATGATATTGCATTGATGAGCATTCATGAAAATATGAAAGTATGGCTTATTTCAAATGATTTGAATGTGAGTTTTTGGAATAAATGAAAAGTGAAAATGATAAAATAAGACAATTTAAAAGCGAAGTTTTTATGTGAAAGAAATGGGATGGTACGGGAAATCAGTTGAAGTGGGAAAAAAGATACTTTTTTTATGAGATGAGAAAGTGTTACATTTACAAGAACTGTGATTATAAAATAAGAACTTTTCAAAGACTTAACATGTAAGTTGCATTCATGTAGAGTTGAGTCCTTTTACGTTTCTTTTCGGGATAAGGGTAGACCATGTGGAATGTGATATGGATATTTTATAAACAGAAGACTCTGCGCTTTATCGTGAAAGTAGGAAAACCAATGATTGTATCACAAGAGAGGGGAGGATGATTGAAGACTTGGTCGCATCACGTGTGTGTGACTGATCATAACAAGGGACTACAAAGTAGACCTTATTTTTTTTTAAAGAGAAAATATACTCGTCCCAACTTTTAGACATGTGTTGACGTGGGTTGTGATAGTATAGTGTGGGTATGTAGATGAGTTGCATTATATTGATATTGCATTGCATCATTACGCTATTGTTATTACCTATTCGATGTATCGGATAGCATCTAGTTTATTGTGCTATATAGTAATCGCTCATACATTCTTTTTGCATATCTTTTTTATTATATAATATGGTGCAGATGCTGAGGCGAGTGAGGGTCGTCCTTGAGAGGTGCTCGGATGACAGCTTTACTTTTGTTATATTTTGATTAGCCGCATTCATGTTGTTATTTATTGGAGGCTTAGCATTATAGTAGCAGTATTGTTGTCAGTAGATACTATTTTACGTATTACAGATTGTTGTAGCCTTAAGTGGCAGTATGTATTTAGGCTAAAATATGATGTAATATGTTATATATATTGTACAAGCTTGTCGCTTATTGTATAATATAAACAAGGAGTTTACTTTTATTGTTGGTGTTGGTTTATACACATTTGAAAGATTAAATGTATATTTACCTTATGTGCACTCTGATGTAAATGTTGTAAATGAGATGTGATAAGTTTTAGCGATATAGGGAGGTTTTCCATTTTCTTTCTTTTCTTTCAAATTATATTTTTTTTCTTTTCCTTTCCTTTGAAAAGGAAAAACAACTCACCCCTTGGGTCTTCGGGATTCGAGGCGCGGCACGTGGATTTGACTTGATTCTGGGGTTATACTAGTTCATGTATTTATATACACACACACACACATATACATATATGTGTGTGTGCCACAAACATTCTTTTACGATTCGCTTCACTTACACGAAAATGAAAATACTTGAATGTGATAAGAATAAGAACCGCTTGAACTGGATAATATTAATGACATGATATGTAATGTTCATATTTACTTGAAGATGTTACATGTTTTTGTACAACATGCATAAATGTTATAACAATCCTTAATTTGCAGCTCATTTAGCTAGTCCATATACTTCAAATTTTTTTCTTAAATGTAAATGAGCCTAAGGCCCCACTAAATTTTGCAGGAAAAATATAATAAACTCTATGAAATTAGGAGGTGCTAGTAGATATGGCGCATGCCACTTGACTAGATTTTCATTTTACTTCTCTTATTTCACTTTGGTCATTATTTCCACTAGAGTTAGTCGTGTTTGAGCCCAGACATTAATTTTTTCATCTCGTACAGGTTTAGTTTTGAATAATTAGCGAGCTCTCTCATCAGACATGTTTAGTTTTGAATAATTAGCGAACTCTGTGATCTTGAATATTTTTGTGGATAATGGCTTATTTAGCATACTTGTAACTTAAGTTTACCTACGGCTTAATAGCATGACACCTTGGGTCTTTTTCGAAATTAGGGTTTGTTGACATTAAAATTTTGACCAAATTTAATTTATGGATTTCAAGTTATAAGGCTCAAAAGTCTAAATTATTGAAATGCCTGGAGTTATAAGCCCATAAATTTTATTAATCGACCTACATATTTGGGCTCAAATTTCATAAGCACAAAGCTCTAAATCCGAATGGTGTAAACCCTGAAGCTCTAAGTTCTAATTTCAAGACCGAACTTTATAAGCCCCAAGGTTTTAAGGATTGAACTTTACAAACCCTGAGGTTTTAAAAGCCAAACCTCAGGTCTGGGCTCTATAGATCTAGAGGCTAACAAAACCCGAGAATACCTGAGTACGGAACACAGGAATAAAAATCAAACGATAATAGAGAATCACTCAATGATAAAGTACGGAGATAGAGATAGAGCCACTTCAAATACCAGAGAATTACTAAGGTTCTCTTTCAAGCGTCAATATTAAAAAAGCTACAAAGAGATTCAGAGCCACTTAAACCCGAGTTCAAGCGTCAAAGTTCAACCAAGATGGAGATATATAGGTAAAGGGTTCCAAAAAGGCCCTCCATGTATTTTTTTTTATCAAATGTTATATAAATCAGAGGGTTTTAAACCCCAACATTTATAAAATTTTGTTATTGAAAGTTTATATGCTTGTGCTTATATTATTTCTTTTATTTGTTCTTTATTAATCGGAGGTTATCAAATGTAATTAATGATTTTTCATAAAAAAATCGAAAATAGGAACCTATAATCAAATAAATAATAAACACTGCATAAGCAGTGGAATTTTGTGACACATAATTAAATTTTATAAAACCGTAAAAGGTTTAAAAGTTGGGTCTACAAATTTTGGCACGCCCAGTGGGACCTATTTCTCCTCCCATCTTTTAAAGAACATAAAAAAAATGATAATAACAAGCACACACAAAAAAATAAATATACATGTTCCTCTTACTAGCATTCTTATCTATTTATATAGGTTTGTCAAGGATAAGAGGTCGTGGAAGGAGGTACTTCTACCCCTGCTCCTAGTAGGGCTTCTGAGCGCATGCTTTTAAGGCCTGAAAAGGCAGAGGTGGTTTCATACTCTAGCCACGGCTCTGTCAGCACCTGGAGGGCTATGGAATCCTCTAAATTCTATTTATCCAAAAAGGTAACACCGACGAAATCTCAAATGTCTCCAGGACCAGCGGGGTTCTCAGAATCTTTTAGGTAAATGATGACAATCAACTTTGAGGCTCCGAGATTGTCAAGCT
>MKEJ01089173.1:0-10567 GCA_001753735.1 Embelia ribes
TTGATTATCTTCGTCTATATAATAAGTAGATTATATTTACGTATAAGTTCGAGGTGATTCGAATGTAATTGATAGATCAAATCAAAGGAGGAAGAAGAAGAATAAGAAGAAATTGGGGCTTTCCAAATATTAGCTCCTAAAAGTAAATTGACGCCGTTGTACGTGAATAATAATGTACGCATGAGTTTATGTGTGTACCTTACATATGAATTTTATAAAGATAGGGTTTGAAGTTGTGTGAAGTTAATTGGAGTTGAATTGTAGTTGTTTGAAGTTAAATTATGAAGTACGAAGTATGAAGTAAAGTAGAAAGTAAAGTTGAGATGATTGAGTTAGTTGTTTGAAGTAGATGTATGAAGTATGAATTATGAAGTAAATTAGAGATGTATGATTTATAGCATGAAGTTTATATTATGAATCATGAAGTATGAATTAAAGTTGCATGAAATATTTAGTCATATGAGTTGGTATTTAATTCATCGAAATGGAATATACATGATTTAAAGCAAACGATATTTTTGTCATACATGAAGTTGAATTTAATTTATTTGAAGCATTTGAAGTTTGAAAATGAAATTTTTAAAAGAAGTAAAAAGGAAGAAAATGAAGTATTTACGAAGAAGCGAAACTCAATCTTATTAGTGAGGACGAAACTTCACTAATTTACGAAGTATATGAAGTTATATGAAGTTTTCGAAGTTTTTAAGAAATTTATGAAATAAAGTTAAATTTGAAACTTTAATCATGAATATGTTTTGAAGAAAGCCATATTGCATTTATGGAGGATTTGGTCATTTTCCATTTCATTTTGGGACAAATGTCGAAACTTCACGAAATTTTTAGAAGAAAGCAAAGAGAGGGCTCGACGCCCTACCGTGAAAGTTGGAAAATGAACTTTCCATAAACGTTCCACGAAGGGAATGATTTATGGAGGGTTCATGAAGGAACCTAATTACTAAATTCCTATAAATATTTCACGAAAGGAATGATTTATGGAGGGTTCATGAAGGAACCTAATTACTAAATTCCCATAAACATTCCACGGAAGGAATGATTTACTGAGGGTTCATAAAGGAACCTATTTTTAAAGAAAAGAAGCTTAGACATTAGTTCCAATTTATTTTATTTTGAAGTTGAAGTCTAAAAGTCGAAGTCGAAATCATATGCATTGCATTCATACATATATGTGGCATATTCACATATTTGGCACCGCATAGCATCACAAATATCATATTATTATGTAGAATAACTCGTGCATTTTTTTATTTTGTCTGTATTGCACTATAATGATATAGTAGGTGTGCAGGATAGCCAAAAACAACATTGAAATGCCCTATGATGATGTATATATTTTTTAAGACATGTTTTTATTTCTTATTTTGGTAGTGGTCACATTCATGTTGTTATTATTGGTCTAGAAGTAATATAGTTGAAGTTTATGAAATTGTATTATTTGAAGTTATATTTTTATTTGGAGTTGAAGATGATGTAGTATGTTATCATTTTGTATAACACTTTGTTGTAACCCTCGAGGTTATTTGGGCTAGAACAAAAGTGCAATATACTATATGTAAATTTGAGATATTGTACTCTTATTATTTTGTGCATTTCGCTTTTGAAGTTGTTAACTTGGTATTTACCTATAATTGATATAAAAGCCATATGCATACTATTTATAGTTTATGGCATACTCCGATGAAAGATGAATGGTGTATTATATAACGTGAAATAGAAGGAAGCGAATTAGAAGTAGATTCCCATTTTATTTTATTTTCTTAAAATTATATTTATTTTTCGTTTCCTTTTCTTAAAAATGGGAATAGGATTGCAACTCCGGGTTTTACGGGATTCGGGGTGCGATAATATGTACGAGCAGTGATATACATATAAGAGAGATATATGTACTAGTAGTGATATACATATATGAAAAATATATGTATGAGTAGGGATATATATATATATGAGAGATTTATATGTATACGTGGAGATATATAATGTACTCGGGGAGTACTACTACGGTTATCATATTTTTGGGTTTTGGTAAAACTTTCGAGTTAGAAAATAATATTTTGGTAAAAGAAATTATATTTTTTTTCAATAGAAACAGTATGATTACTCGAAGAGTTCATACCTGATATTTTCTTTAGAATAAAAGAATATTTTACCTAGAGTTAGATCTATTCAGTACTGAGAATGAATATTATGAGGATTCAGATGATGTATACCCTATGGGACCAGTATCTAACAGCTCTGAGTCAGATATCCTACGGGGTGAGCGACTAATAGCTTTGAGTCAGATACCCTTTGGGGCGAGCGTTTGATAACTCTGAGTTATATACTCTACAGGACGAGCGCGTGATACCTCTAAGTCAGGATAGACCGGTGGCATGAGTTGCCTTCGATAGAACCGATGGCATGAGTTGCCCTCGATAGAACTGGAAGTATGAGTTGCCATGGGCATGAGATGTGATGTGATGTATATGTAGAGAGGTAAGAAAGGCCTACTCATTTACCATTTATTTGACACAATGTGCACGGAGAATAAAGGAAGGCCTTATTTTCGTTGCAGTGTGGGCGGTCGGACCTAGCAGGGGAGTGTGACGCCTTCATGTTTTGGTAGGTCGTAGAGGACATGAGATGCCTTCATGATTCGGTGCATTTGTAGTTAGAGGCATAAGATGCCCTTATGATTCGGTGCATTCGTAGTCGGAGGCATAAGATGTTTTCGTGATTCCACTTTAGTCATTTGATGGTTGGTATTTTGGGATCTAGTAGTAGTTGATATACTTTAGTTTCCGGTATACTTTAGTATCTATTGCATTCAAATATTGTATTATTCGTAGTACTGATATATGATATATGTCATCATCGTAGTTATATATCTTGGGAGAACTTCTAGGTTTTACTGCATATTGTGAACATGCCTTATTTATGAGCATACTCGGGAAATGGAAACATAGGGGTTTCGGTTCATTGCATGTACATACATAAACTTTAAACTTAGTAGATTCTCATTTATCGTTTGGTTTATATACTGACCCATACATTTTTCTTTTATATATGGAGTCACATAGTCTTGTAGAATCAGAGCATAGTATTGGCTTGCTAGAAGGGTAGATATATTTTTGGAGAAGTTTCAATATTAGAGACGAGCTAGACTCGAATTGGTGATGTTCAGAACTTGGATTTGAGATTTAGTTCAGGCTTTTATTTTCATTTTGTCGAAGTTCGTAGCTTGATGGATTTATTTGTACTTATCACACGGTATGCTGCAGTTTGTATTATGTATTTATGTCAATATTGGCAGTTGTTGATGTTAGTTATAGATGATGTATATATATTATGGCAGGATGTCGGGCTGTGGTTTGATTTGGTTATGGCAGTTATGAGGTTGTTATTTTATTTTTCTTTTCTTTTAGTTCACGTACCAGGATTTATGGGAATTCGAGGCGTGATAATGATACTTTGCAAATAGTTGATCATAGATGGTAGAATTTCTATCATCTTAGGTCTGTCATTTCAGCCCATTGTCCTAATAAGCATGTTTACAAGAGCAAGAGCTTATCTTGTTATCTTTGCGACTTGGGACTTCACTAGTAAAATGGAGGTTAAAGATTGCTTATGCTAATAAGAAATAGTGTCCAATAAAAATTGATTCTTTTTTGCACCTCATGTGGTTTCCAATATAAGCTTGACTAGTAAAGTATAATAATTTGTTTGAGAATATCATTCAAGATATTAGCACATATTTAGAATAATAGAACATATTAAAATTTGTTATTATTTGATTTATCTTTCATAAGAATTTTTTATTTAAAAGAAAGCTAACTTTTTTGTGGTTTTGGGATTTTCAAGTTTGTGGTTTAGACTGCAGAGGTTTATGGTATATGAAAAGAAATTTTAGTCCTTGATATGCCTTATCTAGGATTTAAAGTAGGTTTACTCCATGATTATTCATTAGATGTAACTTTTTTTTTTCTTATTTTTTTCTCAAGCAGTAATAAATTAAGACCATAAACAAGTGCAGAAGAGAGTAGGAGAAACAAGCAAACTTTTAGAAGTTAGGTCTTTTGATCGGCTCTATTGGTTAAATTGTACCCATGATTTTAAAACTAGGCGGTTACTACTGTTACATAATGGTTTCAGCACTGCTACCGTTACGGACCGATATATCAATAAGTATAAATTTCTCATTTGTATCGACCGAAAACATTATGTATCATCGGCTGTTACGGTACTGTATCGGTTGGTTCCAAGCATAACAAGAAAAAAAAATTTGAAAAGATGAAAAAAGTTCACGATTTCGATTTCCGTAATCATTACTTTACGGCCATTAAACCCTAAAACAGTTGAACAACTATCATTACCGTGACAACAAGCACGACCGTTATTTAAAACTTGGTTGTAACTCGTTAGAGGTTCAAATATATAGCCATAGTTACCATCATTTGTCCAAGAGGTTAACTTTGACCGCTCACATCTGGCTTTACGGGTATCATCTATTTCTACGATTGTTTTCCTAAGCGTTGCGCCATTTAAATGTCACCTAACTCACAGCCTTAGGAAGGCTCTAAACCATATTAAACTTGTTTTTAGGATCATGAAGGGATACACATTGTGCTAGAATTGTGGAGTCTGAAAGTATTGTACATCAGCCTCCACTGCCGCAAATTGAATTCCGCTTTGGTTGGCGGGGACTTATAGTACCCCCTGCTCGTAAGGTAGGGGTTCGAGAGCTATGCCCCCAAGGCAATTTTTTTTGGGAAGTTCACATATTTATTTATTTAGGATTGCATCTTTATTATAAATATATATGTTTATGTATGTAATTGTAACAATATCTCTCATGTAGTAAAATACTCCTACCTTAAGCACTTCTAGATATAATAAGATGGATGAACTTAGTTAACAAATTTTACTATATTCTTTGATTTTATTTTATTTTTTTCAAATTTTCATATTTGCATATTTTGTAAGAAGTTGCATGTGTGTTTGTAGTATAAGATGGAGTACCTTTTTCACCAATTTGTATGGCTAGTGTTCGGGAATCAATCGGATATTAACCACTTAGGGTACAACCAATCAATATCTCTCAAGATCATAATGCGAAAACATATTATGTACATGCACTTAGCCAAATGAAAATAAGCAAACAACATAAACAATATACATGAAGAAACAAAGAACGTCACGATATTTTTTAACAAGATTCGTTCACTCTCTAGTGTTACTTCCTCGGCTATTTATTGTATTATAATAAGAACACAACTACAATGAATAAATAAACTCCCACACGATATCACAAACAATCCCTCAATTCAATGTTGTGTGAAAACACCTAGCACCCAAAAATTTTAACCCGAGAGGATTTTCCTTTTCCAAGAATGTATTTATTGGAACCACTCTCCACCTCGCCATAATTTTCTATTGTTTATTAAGATTAGGAATTTTCCTTATAGTAGCCCTGCTACAGACCTATCTTATATGAATCAAGGGATTGAGTATATAAGAGAGCTCTCACATCACTCATCATGAAAATTTAAGAAAACACAACCATTCTATCATTGAGCAAAGACACCATGGGAAAAACCTTACAAAGTTAATCTTCATGAATCTCTCTTATCTCTCATACATATAAACAAGCTCTAGGCATGTTTATATACCGACAAGGGTCTTCTAATTTGGATAGGATACAAATCCTAATCATATCCTGAGTCAAAATACGACATAAACTGACTTTGACCAAAATAGCATATGGTTATCCATCACCAACCTAAAGTAGTAGAGTATCTACGAAGCAAAGACTCATATACCAATGTGGATTTGGATACAGATGAAAACATGAATTCATAAAATATTAAAAAATCTCAGATGTGGATACAATAAGGATTCAATTTTTTTAATTTTTTATCTCCATTTGTATGAGTTATATATTAGTAGGTATGAACAAAATATGGATTAGATAAGTACTAACAATGAAAAATAGAATCAATTTTTGAGTTCTTAACAAAATAACAACTAAGTAATTGCATCACGTCATAATCTAAAACACTTTGCTATGAGTAAAAATTAACAGAATGCCTAGAATCATGTCATACACAGAAGGACTAAACAACTATTGAATCTTGATTTGTTGAAACCACAAAAATATATGACTAAGCGTGAAAAAAAATTTGGCACAAAATAGAAAAAAATTGCAAATTGATTCGGCTGTGTTCATGGTGAGTTCCAAATGAGTCCGCCAAGTGTCCAGAATTTAAATTATTAATTGATATTTTGGATTTGTCACGTGCCGAGTCAGGCATGCATTTCAAAGTGTGTGTAGATTATGTGGGTCCGATACAATCAGACACGAACATAATGCCCAATTTGAAATACCCTTGCTTCCCAATAGCATAGCATAATACATTAGCTATAGAGAAAAAAGTTTTACTTGGTGAAAATGGGCAACATTCGAAGAACCCAATTAAGAAAATGAAAATACTAAGACTTTATCTAGCATTAGAATCCGTATATGAATTATAATTATAGCCTTATTTTTATTGTGAGAAGTTTATTCTACAACGTCCAACTATATCTCGAAAAATTAATCCTGAATCACAAAAATATATGAGAACACCTTGGAAAACCAAAAGAAAGAAAACTGTACTTGACCAAACACTCTCTTGGTTGCAAGATGGGAGACGAAAGGGGGAGTCAATGCCCATGGACCAAACTTTTGTTTTAATGAGCTTCAAGGAAAATGATTTACTAGCTCATAAATTATGTACGAAAATTATACACAAATTTATGCGGTTGGATAAGGTGAATTGATCAATGCACAAAATATATCTGCACATGTGATTGTATAATTCCTGTATATGATCCTTGTAGGTAAATCATTACTCACTATATAGCTCTCAATGACAAAACCAATTTTAACATGGAGAATCAGCCACGTGTCCAAAACCCGTTTGTCGATAGGCTCGTGTTGTAAAGAGGATAATAAACCATGTGAACTTAAGTGTACCTCCATGTTTAGTCAAAATCTGAAACTCTCTGGCTTTATCTTTATCTTTAGTTTTTTTAATTTATTTTTATAATCAATCTTTAGTAGTTAATATAATGCCTAAACTAGCTTTTACTTTGTATAGTTATGTTGCCAAGACTTTAATGTCACTTCATTTGTTCTATTGTGGTTATTAGTTTGGGTTGTTAGCTTAATTCTTTTACTATGTCATGCCATTAGAAACTACTATCTGAACATGATAGGCCTGTTTTCTATTTTGATGCATTCGAAATTGTACACTTCTTTTCTTATTTTTAAAACGAGCTAATGGAGAGCATTTTAAAAACACATTCTTATTTAATAATGTCCATCTACTTCAATAAGATCTATTTTTTTTTTTTTTATAAAATTCAATAAGGGAAACATTAGGAAAGGGAGTAAAGATTTTTATTGTTCCAAAAAGATTGATTCTCCTTTGATTTCTTAATCCATATGAAAAAGCAAGTAAGGCTTACCAAAATGCAGTTTCGCTGTCCTTCATAATTATTTCTCTTCATAATTTCTATTTTATCCATATATATGCGGGAAAAAAAAAATCTATGGCACTAAAAAATTATGACTTTATATCCAACCATAAAGGATAAGTTTACTTAATCATCTTTCACTCTATAACATTAGTATTATTCATTATAAATATAAATATTTAAATAAGATTAAAAAAATAAATCTAAGTACCGAACTAAATATAAATTTTTTGTTTAACTAAAAAATAATAATAGTTTTTTTTATAATGAAAAGTACTTAAAAATATTGAAAAATATAAATCTAATTTAAACCTTAAATATTTAAAAAAATTATCAAATTTAAAATTAATATATCTAATATATAATTTAAAATTTTAATGAGATAGAAAGATGGATGGTGAACTATCAAGTATTTTCTTTACATAATTGAAAAATAGATTCAACTTATTTTAGAATTTTTAGATTTCATTTTTGTCCACTTGTTATGATAAGAGCTGTGCATAATATGGAGAAAGATAGTTATGGATGCACTTATGGTGATTAACACAAATGCATCATTCACGTCTAATACATTGTCAAGTGTATTAAAATTAAATTATAATGATTACATCTATCCTTTTATATCATCATAATCATCATCATACAAGCTATAAAAAATAAAGTAGGTAAATTGAACAAAATAAGAAATTACGTTGAGTTATTATCATGAAATTTTCGACACTATTTATTCCGATCGAAAGTCATTTGCACGTCAAATATTATAATATGCATATCTTTTTGTAATACTTATATACATGTCATCAAAGATCTACTTCTACATTTTCTTTCCCTTCCAATTTCAATACTTTCAGATTTTCTAACTTGTGCACTCACAGATTTTCTTATTATATATCAAAATCATTTTAAATAGCTTTCTTTCATCTTCTCTTCAATTGACATCACATCTAGCCTACCACAATTATTTTCATTTATAGTTCTTTCCTAATTTCCCCACGATCACACATCCACCTCGACATACGTCATTCATCTTGCATTTATCTTGTTTCTTATAATATGACACTAACTTTCATACAATAAAACTTGTCGTATCGTGGTCTTATAAAATTTTTCTTTTAACTGTAAAGGTATATTGCGGTCACATAAAATTCTAGATGCACTTTTTCATTTCATCGATCTTGCTTGAACTTTATGGTTGACATATGTTTTATCCTACTGTTACTTTCCATAATTAATCCTAAATGTCAAAAATGGTTAATTTTTGGTACCAACTCCCCACTTAAATTGGTCACAATTGGGTCTACCATAAGTCATCCACTAAAACAACACTTTATATATTTAGTTTTTTACCTATTAAACCTAAAATAGAAAGATTTTGAAGTGTATCTCCATAATTTCAGCTTATCATTAATGATCACTCTAGTCTCGTCAATTAAAACTATATCATCATTAATAATATGCGTCACGACACTTCGGTTTGGATGTGTCTTGTCAGCTCGTCTATTACTATTGCAAAAAAGAAAGAGTTTAGTATTGAGCCTTGATGCTGCTCGTGTCAGAAAAGTGTGACAGATAACCTAGTAAATGTGTTGGAACGAAATAATAAATCTGAAAAATCCAAGTGTCGATCTTAGAGATTCTACTAAATTACAGATTTTTAATTATTATTCATGTAAATTTATTACGAATTTTAAGCCTTCAAATTTACTTATAATTTAATTATTCCCACTCCTAACAATGAGATGGATTTTCAAGATTTTAGAATTTAATTAAAGTAAGCAAATAATTATGCAAATACTTAATTAATTAATAAACTTGCCCAGTCGAAAAATCTGATGGCTTCAACTACTACTTCTATATCCCTTGAATTAGAGAGCATCCACCATAATATGATTATTGGGGGAGAGTTTGAGACTTGTCAGACCCTGCAAACTAATAGTCTCTAAAAAGTTGGTTTAATCACATTTTTTCCCTAAGGGCAAGACTAATTTAGCCTAAAATGGTAAAACTAATAGCAATAATAGTTATAAAAAGTATGTTATTCATCATCATACAATTGATTAATAGAAACTAACAGAAATAAGTTGAATCAACAATAATTGAAGATCAAATAAACTAAAACAATAATTAAAAAGAACACTAATAATAAAGAACGAATAAATTTAAACGACTCTAAAAAATATTAGAGTTAAAAACAAAAGAGAATAGTAAAATTATATTTCACCACAAAAATAATAGTTTCTATAAAGTTGAGAGAAAAAAAATACAATTGTACTAACAAAACGATGAAATTGGAGCTGCTGATTATACTAAATTGCTGCGACTGTTGGTGTTGTCAGTGACTCATTAGGTATTTCCTTTTATTTATTTATTTATTTATTTTCTCTCTAGCCATGACTCATCATAACACAACTTTTCAAAAATTATAACATTGGTCCTCGATATTTTGCTGTGGTCATCCCATTGATTCCTCGATTTGCGGATTCGCCCAGTCGTGTTACTTTGATAGCTTTGCACCATTTCACAAAAAAAAAAAATGATAACTTGAGTTAGGAATATTCAAATTAATCACTGTCAAAACCGATATAACTAAATTTCAAAATTTTATGCACCGGTTCCAAGCTTGATAGGAGAATAAATTAACATTAACACCAGATTTTATTTAAACACTCGCCAACGGTTTACGAAAAATTCGCTTCACCAATTTTCGCTCCAATCAAGGCCTAAAACCATGCATTTTCTTCACTTTTACCTTAAATACACAATATTTATCCTAATATCATAATTCTTCACATATTTTGCATTAACTACACTTTAAAGTTATATAATGCACTGTTTTAGCACCTTAAGTATGTAATATTTAAGTCTCAATCACACTCTCATACCTACATATTTCTAGTCCTTAGCGATGCAAATATCTCAAAGGTATGCAACCATAAAAACCATGCAACTCTAAAGAATAAATAAAATAAGATAAATACAAAATAAAAATAAAACGTCTCCAATTGATAAAAAAACGAAAAGGAAAATAAATAAACTTAACTCACTTTCGTAGGAA
>MKEJ01089179.1:0-12377 GCA_001753735.1 Embelia ribes
CAAGGGAATGGGAACTTAGAGATTTTGAGCTTTTGATTCTTACTTCTGGCTTTTGAGCTTTTGAAACCAACAAGTATTGAACAATGGGGTAATATGGGATGATTATATCAAATTTGATGGGGATAAGATCGTGCATTGATCAGCACAAATGTTTCCACACCTAGCCGTCGTTACCCGTAATTTTTGAACTTGAAGATCAAGTTGTCTGAAGTTGTTCGGTGCCTCTGAGTAGGTTGTTCAACACTTGTCCGACAATTCCAAGCCATCCCACACAGGTCAGACACAGGGAAAAAAACTAGTATTTTCTACAACTTGATCTTCATACTAAGACTCTTCTATTATAGGTTAGAATACCTATTCAACAAGCCTAAACCGACGGACGATCATCGGACAAATTTAAAATTAGCCTGTTAAATTTGTTTTCAGTCATAACTTTTTGAATTCTTTTCATACCATTAACTTCTTATCCATTTTGAAATTATGCGACATTTTAATATGCAACATTTTAATATGCAACAATAGGTTAAGTTATTAGTATAATAATAATACAAGACTTATATATTTTTCACATTTTTTATTATCATAAAAAATAACTCTTTTTAATTTAAAAATAAACTTTGAAATAACAAACTCCCCTTTTTTATGACGATAACCAATTTGTGAAAATTAGACCATGTCTTGTTATCAAATGGTGACTAATGTTATAATTTCTGTTGCCCCAAAATTTATGAAAAATATATTTAAATTGATTTTTATGATAACAAAATAAATACGATGGAGAATAAATAAATTCAAGTTTCCGTAATGGACTAATATTTAAATTGAGTTTATGAATAAAAATAGATGATAAGAATACAAAGTAAAGTAATATGAAGACAAATAAACAAATAAACCAATGAGAAACGAAGATTCGAATTAAAAAATGAAAATAAAAGAGCCAAGAAAAATCGACAATCAAAATACGCATTTGTAGCTAAAAGATTAGCCGAAAAGAGTTGAAGAAATGTTCGAAAATAATAAAAAGGCTCAGGAAGACCTTATAATGGCTAAGAGAAAAACGGCTCAAAATTGCATAAAAAATCTGGCCAAGGCACAAAATTGGTTGGGAACCTCCTATAGTTTGACTGTCACATTAGTCAGATCCATTCAACTAAGGGTACATAAGAAGACCTATTTAGGTCCGGTTGAAACTACCTTGCAATACAACTGAGACAATATCTAGGTCCACCCAGCCGCGTATACAAGAATGTCGCGTACGAAGATTTGAAATAAGCAAAAAGATAGAAACAAATCAAATCATATCATAACGATTATATAATTAACAACATTCAAGATTGCTCCTCTATATAAAGAAGGCTTCATTGGTAGTCAAAAACACATTTAAAGGCATAAAAAACACATCCAAGTACATTGAGAAAGAATTCAACGCAAATCAAATCTTCCAAATTATCATCATCATCATTTTACTCAAAGGTTTGATCATTCAACCTCCATATTAAAGATAATTGAAGTGAGAATCAAAACAATCCCTTAAACGAATCATTTGTTTTATTTTAAGTAGATTGTTAGTAAGATTGAGAGAGTTATGTCATTTTCATATTCAAAATCAATCTTATAAGGTTTCTACCAACAATGCAAGTGGATGATTTATAAACTCCTAAAGGTAGAATCAGTTTAAGTAGCACCCACAAGCCTGCTTGTTATGATTTGAGTAGAGCCCGTAAATTTACTTGGTTATGATATAAGTAGAGCCCACAAATCTACTTGCTGAATAGTATGAGTAAAGATCGCAAGTCTACTTGGAACGGTTGAATAGCAACCGCAAGCTATTCATTGTAAAGGCCCAATTAGCACATGTGAAAACTAATCATCTTGTAATTTTGAGTTGTAAAAGTTATAAAGGAGCCAATAAGAGCTTTGGAAACTGGATGCAGGGGATCATATCGATTTTTGGCTGAACCAGTATAAAAATTGTGTATTGTGTTCTTCTTTCCCTTACTTTTTAATTTTCGTACTTATTATTGCTAGATTAATATTGCATAAGTTTTTGAAATAAAAACTTGAGGGAATTTGTTTTTAATAAAGTAATTTTATATTGGAAAGAAAAACTTGAGGGAATTTAATTTTAACAAATTAATTTTATATTGAAAAACTAATTCATCCCCTTATTGGTTTGCTATTTAGGCCAACAAGTAATATCAAAGTAAGGACTATAAAATATTGTGGACTAATATCTTAGAGGCTCGATCAAATGGCAAATTTTTCTAGTATTATAGAAGGACACTCCATTACAAAACTATCATTTTTCAATGGAACAAATTGTACATATTGGAAAGCATGCAAATATTTTTAAAAACTTTTCATATGGAGACTTTTAAAAGTGTTTCTTATAGATATGAAATACCTCTGGTAGAAATGACAAAAAAGTTAAGGTTGCAAAAGAACTTAAAAATTTTACAAGTACAAAAATCAAAGCATGTGAGGCTAATGCCAAAGCAATGAATGCTTTGATTTGTACAATAGATGTAACCAGATCTAACAAAATTTTGGCGTGTTCTACTGCAAATGAAATATGGGATAAACTAGAAAGTAAAGTATCCATGGGGGTACAAGTCAAGTAAAATAAGCGCGCATTAACCTTCTTGTACATAATTATAAACTATTTCAAATGAAGGAAAATGAAACCAAATTCGAAATGCATGCACGCTTTACCACTCTTATTAATAATTTAACTGCTTTGGGTAAAGTGTTATCTAATAAGGATAGGGTTATGAAGATTTTGATATGTCAATTCCGAACATAACATGACAAGATCACCATAATTATTGAAGCTCGAAATCTTGACAAATTTACTGTGGATAAACTCATTGGATCTCTCATCACATATAAAATGACAATGATAAACGATGATGAGATGCAAATAAAGGATCGTAAAAATAAAGGAATTGTTGTAGAAGATTCCATTATGGATCACTCTTGAAATGACTCAAGTGATAAGGAAGATATGGTCTTGTTTACTCGATAATTCAACAAGATGATAAAATGGAGTGTAACATCTCAGAAATTCTGAGTTAATTTTTCTATTTTAAGTGTTGATATTATATGTTGCATTTAGATTAATGTGGCATAATGTGTGAGTATGCAATATATTACATTAGATTAATATGACATAAGTGTGAGTTGTTACATTGTTGAGGTGTTGTGGAGGGGCGTGTGTGTAGTTGAGTGGTACAAGAATTGAGTGTTGTGAGGTATTGTATAAATACCTTAGAGTTTGAGTGTTGTAATGTTGGAAAAAATATTCAGGTGGATAATCAATCGGCTGATAGGAGAAATCTGTCGATTGATTATAAATAAGTCGACTAATTTATTGCATATGTTGACTGATTGAAGTGCATTAAATTCCAGAGAGTTTTGGTTCTCAGGTGGGATAAAACGGTTAACTGTTAGGACTACTATATCAATTGTTATAATGAATAAGTTGACTGATTGGAAATCAATCAACTATTTTGTTAAATCAATCGACTGTGTTAGAAGGATTCAAAAAGTACTTTATTGACTTTATGTCACTTCATTCTCACTTTTTCACTCATCATCTGAAAGAAATAGAGAGGGAGAGATAGATAGAAGGGGGGGTGACATTTTCCCCCCATTACAAGTCACAAAATCATCTAAATCCGTTGATCGCTCATGAAAATAAATTAGATATTTGATCCTTGGAGTGAGGAGAACGTTTTAAGTTAAGTTTTGGTCTCATCTCGTTCATTTACTATTCCTTGATTTTTAGACTTTGTTGTTCTTTAAAACAAAGTTGATAATCTTCTTCCTCATGACGAGTAGGTTATCTTTACGTCTAGTTTCGTGTTGATTCGAACGCATTTGCTAAATCAAATATTGGGGTGAATAAGAGGCAAATTGGGAATTTCCATGCAAGGTGACTTGGGGGTCTTCTAGCTTGGTGTGAGGTACGAGTAGACTACAAAATTGCAATATAAACTTGAGTATGTGTGAATGCTCGATAGATGTTATTTGGTTGGTTTATTGCTTGACTAAAATTTATTTACATGCCTGTCTCCTATTACATTATTTGTTGTTAATTATAATGTATTATGAACGACCATTTGCAGCATTGATTCTTTTTCATATGCTTCATGTATAGCATTCACGAGCATTCATGAAAATGTGAAATTGTGGGCATTTTTCTAATGATTGAAAAGTAATATTTTTGAAATGAAAATGATGTTGAAAATAGTTTCAATGTAAAGTTGGAAATAAATAATTTTGTTATGGGAAATGTAATATGTTTTGTGAAAAGGCTCAATGATGAGCAATTGTGATATGATTCTAAATTGTGAGAAGTTTTGAAAGTGGTTTAAAAAATTCAAGAGATATTAATTTCTCATATCTTAATTAAAACACTTGAATTAAATCTAAAATTAATTTTAAATCTTTAAAATGTTACCAAATATGTTAATCTTCCAAAAGGTTTAAAATTAAATCTTTATTAGTTGGTAACAAGTCAAGTTAAGACTAAAAACTTCCTAATTCTTATATTTCAACCTGTGGAATAATTCTGTATTTCCTATCTTTAAGAATAATGATGATTAAAATTCCATAAATCTTAAAAACCAAAATTTTCTTATTCCATCTATTTGAAATTAAATATTAAAATCTTAAGATGTTTCCTATCTCATTAGCCTCCTTAAAACATTATAAATAGATATACCTCTCTCATAATATAGAATGATAAAATATCAAAAATCTTTCAAACCTCTATATTCTACCTACAAAAAAATTCCATATTCTACAATGATTCTCCATATCAAAACCTCCTCTACTGCTTTCTCATCTAATAAAACAAATCACTTTCAATAAAAATCATATTTCTACACAATACCTAGAGAAAATCCTACTACTTTCTAAAAGATGAGAACTTATTCTCAAATAAACCAATTTTTGTTTACTACCAATAATAGTGTCAATTATTTTGATTCGGAGGTTAATCAAGAAAATTATTTAAATGACTTCATCGTCGTTTTGCTCCTAAACCTCTAAACTTATTGATAGAATTGAGATTAAGTGTTGTTAAGAGTATCAAAGTTGCCTATCATTTTCTACTAACAAGACTTTTCCTATATTGGTCAAGAAGTTTATGTTAAAATTTCTACATCATGACTATATGTAAGGCCCTACTAATTTTTTTAAGATTTATAAATGTGAAATGTTATGTTTAATAATGTAACGAGTGTTGAGGAGATGCATGCCGAGTTTAGAATCTAAAACGAAGTAAAGTAACTTTTGTGAATAATACTTTATGAACAACATTTTAATCTTTTGGGCACAACTCTTAAACCGTAAGTCCGATTTAGGCTTATAAACAACCAACAGAAAGCTATTTCAATTAGCTACAACTTGTATGTTTTGACCAAAAGCTAACTCGAAGTGGAAAGTTGAAAATTTGACTGGTGAAGTTTGATCGAATTAAGTATTGGTTCGATCGATCGAACTAAGTATTGGTTCGATCGATCGAATTATTGAAAATTTGACCAGTAAAGTTCGATTGAGTTCGATTGATCGATGTATTAGTTCCATTGATGGAATTGTCCAAGTTCAAAATGTTATATTGTCATATGTAGGGTGAAATAAATACATTTATTATCATGTATTCTTGAACCAAAAGGCCAAAAAGTGCGAAAATGGGGTCTTAAGCCAAGAAAAACTTCAATCCTTGATGAATGATCATTCCATTTGACGATCCAAAAGAGGAATTGAATTATACTCTTAATCTTCGTCGTGTTAAGGTAAATTTTTCATTAATCTATTATGTGTCTCTTTGATCTTTAACAAACCCTAGTTGTGTCAATCAATATGATAAGGTTTAATTAGTCAATTGAGAATGAAATATACGTGTGTTCTGTGTAGGTAATATGTTTCCGTCAATACTCGGAGAGGGGAAATTCTAGGGTTGTTTCAGTGTCTTTTATTTGAGGGATCTTCTACACACAATCACAGATACAGTTAAATTTTACTGTAATTGTGGTTAGAACTATAAGTCTTTGTGTGATTGTGTTCGTAAGTTGTGATTATGTGCTTTTGTGCCATAATGTGTGCTAAAGAATTTATGTGCTATTATGAGTAGTGTAAATTGGAAAAAAATGAGTTGTATTTGAAAGAAGAAACATGACGAGAACATTTGAATTAAGCAAATAAATTGATTTCTACATTTAGAAGGTGCGAGGACTGGCCTTAAATTGATGGTGCATAAGAGGGTGCAAAGACTGATTTCTACATTTGTGCGTAAAGTCACGGAAGAGGCATAATCCGTGGAGTGTGTATGTTAAAATGTGGTGTTAAAGTGTAAAAACATGACAACTGAGTATCATAAAAGAGAATAATTGTGGTGTTATTAAATAAGTACTTTCATTCCTTATTCCTTTCTCGAGTAGTTGTTTTAAGATATATATTGTTATGCTTTGGTTGTTCATATTCACAAGCATATATTTTCTTATTATTCTACTTGCAAGTATAGTAAAACTAACTGCTTGTTTGGGTTTATATTATATCCCAAGCAGGGGCGGGAACAGATAGAATTCACATTCATGATTAGAGTTAGTAGAGCTTACTCAGGCCTATAGATAGTAGTTATATTTTTTATTTGTGTCTTAAGGATAAGTTTCATTTATTTCAAAATTTGTAAGCTATCGAACCAAGATGATGTTGCTTATGAGATTTTGGTGTTTTCAAATAAATTGGGCAACTATTTTAGCCTAGACGATGTTATTAGATGTTAAGAAACTAAAAGTTTATTAGAAAAATTTTGCCTTTCATTATTGAAAATTATGTTATTTGCAATTTATTTATTTCTATTATGTGCGATGTTGTGTGAGTAACGTGCTTAAGATGTGATGTGAAATCTTGGGGTATTACAAGTTAGTATCAATCGTGATTTTACGAATTACCTAGGGACCTATTGGATATCGGATTAAGTGTTTTCGAGTGAGCTGCATCTGCATGTTGGTTAGGCATCTGGGGACTTGGATGCCTTGTGTGTAGTTAAGTGCCTTGTATGTTTTTGGGTCATTTAATCCATGAGTTGTATTCTTTTTCAAAAAATATTTTTTTCCATGTAAAAATCAGAGATAGTTTGGAGGCGACAGTCGACGTATTAGGTCCATGCTGGCTAGGCATGAGATGCCTTATCCACCGAACATGGAGCTTTACTTATGGACTATGTTACCTAACTAATTACCGTGTGTTTTGGTAATCCTTTATTTCTACAAAACTTAATGTGAACATGTGATTGACTTAAATTGTTCTCTATGATAGACATGCCAAGAAATAGAGGAAGTGGAAGCTGTGGTGCTAGCGGTAACCGTGGTGGTAGAGGTGGGTGTGGGGGTGTAAATCCCGCACCACCAGCTAAGAGGAGGATTCATGGCACACGAGCCCAGATTTGTGCCGTGAGAATGGTGGTGGCAATTCCTTATCTACCCCCGATAGAACCAGAAGTATCAACAGAAGATAGTATTTATTATCCGATTGCTGATAACGTGCTAGTAAGGAGATTAGTGACAGTTTCCTAACAGAGTGTGACTCGGGATAAGAAGAAGAAGACTGGGAGGAGATAACATCTATTAGATCCAAGGTGTGGTTCTACCCGTCTCACCCAATTTGAGAGCGGTTGGGGTTATGCCTAGGACAATCAACATGAATTTGGCCCAATTAGTGGCATTGATGGGGAACAGAATTGGGAGATGGTACGTACAATACTTGCTGGAATGGCAGGGCGCAGTAATAAAGTTGAGACGGTGGAAATGCATTCGGTGATAATACAAAAAGAGTTGAACAGGTTTAGAGATGCGACATTTAAGGGTCAAGCTGATCCAATGGAGGCAAATAAGTGGCTAATGGGGATGGAGTATTATTTTTCCACCTTGGGAGTCATTGATCCACTGGTGATTGCAAGAGTTGTCCCAAGCATGCTTGTAGGTGAAGTAGTCGAATGGTGGATAGGGTATCGTGCATTACATGGGGTAGAAGATCTCATTTGGGAAGGCTTCAAAGTTGTCTTCTTGGGTAAGTACTTATCCTTGACGAAATGGCAGGATATGAAAAAAGAGTTTCTAAAGTTGAAATAGGGGATGGATACAGTAGAAGTTTATGTACACAAGTTTACAGTGTACGCTCGTTATGCACCCGAATATGTGGCAACAAAGGATGAGAAGATTTGGAGGTTCCAGAAAGGGTTACGTCCTGTAATCCAAGAGAATGTAGTGGTTGCGGGAGGAATAAGGTTAAAGGAAGTGGTCGAGAAGGCAAAACGACAAGAATGGTTTGAAAGGGATATGAAGAGAATATTTGAGAAGAGAGGGACTAGGGGACAAACTCAGTCACATGGACAACCGCAACAGAGGAATAATGATAATCCAAGGCAGAGCAATCAATTTCGGTCAAGTGAAGGTGGAGAAAATCATTCTAGTTGGAATATGCCAAGTGGGAACAATAGGAGCCAGAAAAGAGGCAGAGAATATGAAGCCAGGAGTTCGATAGGGCAATCGCAGCAGAGGTCATTGGCTATTGTGGGAAATGGCAATCCGAATTGTCGAGGGTACTACCAGTGCGGTGATGAGGGGCATATTATCTGAATTTTCCCTCAGGTGCAATGTAAGAATTGTGGCGAGATGGGGCACATAAGGGGGTGATGTTCAAGCACCGAAGGCGCAGACTTAGAGTGGGGTAGCTAACACACCCGTACAACTAGCTGCAATACTTCGATCTGGGGCTGAGACTGGACGGAGAAAAAATCAGGGAAATGGCAATTTGGGAATAGGTTCCGTGGCAACACCAGCTCATCAGACATGTCTTTATGCTTTCACTGATGGTGCTATGGGTTAGGCAGAACCATTTTCCATTCGAGGTATTATCCTAATTCAATTTTCTTGTGCATATGTGTTATTTGATATGGGTGCCTCCCGTTCTTTTATAGCTGCTAGCATAGTAAAATCTTTGGGCTTAAAGCCAGAATATTCTAATGGTAGTATATCTGTTGATACACCGCTGGGTATTAATGTTATTCCTCATTTTATCTGTCATTCTTGCTCCATTTAAATATATATTTGCGAGTTCGAGTATGATCGTAGATGAATTACCTTATTTCCTGAGAAAGGAATAATTGTTCGATATGTGGGAGAAAGAAGCATTTTGTGTGATCTCGCGAGGCCAGTTGGGGATGCCCTCAGTTGTCTTCTTGTAAATCTTTCTGTTTCTGAGACCAATGGGACTCAATCCGAGCTGCCTTTAGTAGTTTGTGAATTTGTTGATATCTTTCTAGAAAACCTTAGTGGATTATTACCATATCGTGAGGTAGAGTTTACTATTGACCTCATTCAAAGGACACACCCTATTTATGTAACCTCGTACTGTTTGGCGCTTGTTGAATTAGAAGATTTGAGAATTCAGATAGATGATATGGAGAGTAAGGGATTTATTAAGACAAGTACGTCGTCGTGGAGTGTACTGATCTTATTTGTACAAAAGAAAGATGGATTGATGAGAATGTGTATTGATTACAGAAAGTTGAATCGAGTGATAATAAATAACAAGTATCAGTTGCCTAGGATAGATGACTTGTTCGATTAGCGAAAGGAGTCGAGGTATTTCTCGAAAATTGATCTTCATTCGGGATACCATCAGTTACGAGTTCAAGAAGAGGATGTACCAAAAACTGCTTTTGGCACACGGTATGGCCATTATGAATTTCTAATCATGCCATTCGGTTTGACAAATGTACCATTAGTATTTATGGATTTAATAAACTGAGTATTCCACGAGTATTTGGACAAGTTTGTTATCATTTTCATAGATAACATTCTTATTTACTCAAAAACGGGGGAAGAACATTAGGAACATTTATGTATAGTGTTATCAACTTTACGAGGTCACCAGTTGTATGTGAAGCTATAGAAGTGTGAGTTTTGGCTTCAGGAATTAGATTTTTGGGGCATGTAGTGACAGTGAAAGAAGTTACAGTAGATCCATTGAAGATAGAAGCGGTGTCGAGTGGGAACAACCAAAGAATGTGTTTGAGATTCGAAGTTTCTTTGGATTAGCAGGTTATTATTGGCAATTTGTGAAAGATTTCTCGAAAATAGTATCTCCAATGACCCGCCTCACCCGCAAAGGGGTCTAGTTTGAGTGGGATTCTAAATGTGAGGAATCCTTCGCGAAACTAAAGGACTTTTTGACAACGGCGCCTGTATTGATTATTCCAAAAAGAGGAAAAGGGTACATAGTGTATTACAATGCATTAAAGGAAGGGATAAGTTGTATTTTCATGTAGACCAAGAGGGTAGTCGCGTGTCGTCAGCTGAAAATTTATGAACAAAACTACCCTACATATAATTTAGAGTTGGGAGTTGTAATCTTTGCCTTAAAGATTTGGAGACACTATTTGTATGGAGAGAGGTTCGAAGTGTTTTAGGACCATAAGAGCCTCAAATATATATTCACACAATGTGACTTGAATATGAGGCAAAGGCGGTGAATGAAATACTAGAGCAGTATGATTTTGATTTACAATACCACCCAGGCAAGTCTAATACGGTAGTAGATGCATTAAGTAGCAAGGCTTAGTGTACCTTAGCATGTCTTTTCTACGATGAATGGGATGCATTAAAGACATTAAATGAGTTTGGTTTGAGTTACATGGAAGGGGAAGATCGGATTTCTTTGTGTACAATGGTTGCACAACCTGAGTTAGTGGAAAGAGTGATTGAGTCGCAATGAGGTAATGCTAGATCTTAGAAGTTTGTAGCAAGAGCTAAATCGTAGAGAAGTGAGAGTTGAGATATCGAGGTCGTTTGTATGTGCCAACTGAGATAAGGGATGAAGTTTTGCGAGAATTTCATTAGTCGTATTTGGCGGTACATCTGGGGGGCAATAAAATGTGCCATGATATGAGTCGAACCTATTGATGGCCGAGTTTGAAGAGGGACATAGCGCAATTTGTGGCACGATATTTGACATGTCAACAGGTGAAAGGTAGTAGGAAGAAAATAGGAGATGACCACTTGAGATACCGCAGTAGAAGTGGGAGCATATTACAATGGACTTTATTAGGAGGTTGCCAAAGTCGACGGGGAAGAAAGACACTATTTGGATCATCGTTGATAGACTTACGAAATCAGCGCATTTCTTGATAGTTAAGAAGGAGGATGATGCGGAAAAATTATTGCAGTTATACGTGAAGGAAATCATTCGATTATATGGTGCACCTTATACCACTGTTTCTGATTGAGATCCTAAATTTGTGTCACAATTTGGGGAAGGAATGCAGTATGCCATGAGTATAAAGTTGACGAAACTTACTGTGTACCATCCTCAAATAGATGGACAGACAGAAAGAATGATACAAACTTTGGAGGATATGTTACGAGCCCGTGTACTTTATTTTGGTAGTAGTTGGAAAAACCATCTACACTTGGCTGGGTTTGCTTATAATAATAGTTATCACTCAAGCATTGGTAAGGTGCCTTTTGAGGCTCTTTATAGGCAACCATGTAGGTCTCCGATTTATTGGATGGAGTTTGGAGAGCCATTATTATTGGGGCCCGATTTAGTACAACAAACCTCAGAGGTGATTAACGTGATTAAACAGAGATTAGTAACAACTCATAGTCATTAAAAGAGTTATGCAGATAAAAGAAGACACCCATTATCATTCAATAAAGGGGATCATGTGTTTCTAAATATCTCACCTTGGAAAGGGGTAATATGGTTTAGTAAGAAAGGAAAACTAACACCGAGATACGTGAGACCATTTCAGATTATTGAGAAGGTGGGTAATTTAGCATACGGATTGGTACTACCACCTCATTTAGATAATGTGCATCCAATTTTTCATATTTCTATGTTACGGAGATATGAGCCAGACCCATTGCATGTGATAAATCATTCTGATTTGGTAGTGGAAGAAGATGTGACTTATGAGATACAATCAATGAGAATCATGGATCGTAGTAAGAAAATACTTTGTGGAAAAGTGATACCTCTGGTTATGGTTCTTTGGAAACACCAAGAAATAGAGAAACAAACATGGGAATGCGAGGAAGAAATTGCAAAACAAATACCCAAAGTTGTTCACAAGTATGTCTTAAATTTCGAGAATGAAGTTTTCTTTTCCGGGGGCAGAGTTGTAAGGTTTTGCCAATTTCATTTGGAGAATGTTCCAATAAAACTTTTTATTTAATAAAATTCTTTTATATTTATGTTATAAGGCCCCAAAATTTTTTCGCCAACACTGTAGCATATTGTAGAAGCACTGTACAGCAATTTTATACTTAATGAAGTAGTATAACGATGTAATTTAATCATCTGAG
>MKEJ01089188.1:0-12919 GCA_001753735.1 Embelia ribes
TGATAGTTTTAGCGGAAAATAGATTTTGAGTGAAAAGTCGTGAAGGATGGAACTGTAAAATTAAATTAGCTTTTTCCCCTTGTTTATGTGATTTAGATGTTGGGTTTGGTTCAAAGTTTTAAATAAAGGTTGTAGATACTGTAATGGTAACAGGGACTGTATAAGTGTATCGACTTCTGGATGTAACGGCCGTAGCGTAACGGTTGCGAAAACTGGAGTTACGAATCTTTTTCAAATTTGCTCGACTTATCTAAACTTCAATATCACGCATTAGTGATACTATATAATTATATTCTTAATAGTTTCGTATACTCCTTATCACTATTATGTTAAAACCTCTTAATATTTTAGACAAAATATCTATATTTTAATACTTTAATACTTTTTTATTTGAATTTTTTCATATATTGGAGCTACTAAAGATAAAAGATCTTATTTTATACAATACCAACTAATTTAAGACAAATAATAACAATTACATTAAAAAAAATAACATCGATTATACATTTTATATCTTTTGGTTTTACATCTAAACGGAATGTCATAGAGGATCGTAACTTTTTTTTTATTCTCACTATTAGTATCTTACCATGCTATAGAAATTGTTTGATGAATCATTATCAAATTGGTATTGATAAATTTTCCGTATAAGTATGATTCCACTATATTATCATTTTTTCTTAAATTTATTTAATTTTTCTAACGGTCGAGCTGTAACGGCCGATATAGCAGACATAAAAATCGTTACGGTTTCAAATTTCATTATCTCGCTGTAACGGCCTATAACGGTATCAGAGGTGGCTGAAATCATTACATAACGGCATTATGTAATGGTAACAACTGATATTCAAAACTATGGTTTGATTTGACCAAGATGTCAATTAGAAAAGAAAAGTTTTAGTTTGTCACCTGAACAATAAATTAGTTTTGATGATAAACGGAATTCCGGAATCGGATTTGGAATGATCATCCCATATAAAATTAAGAACAAAATTCTATCATACACATAATTATATCGAATAAATTTTTTGTGTACAATTCCTTGTATAAGAATCAAACAAGAACAACAATAGCAAATGTTGTCGTGGCTTACCAGGGTGGGATTCGCGGCACCAAGTTTTTCTTGGAAGGAATTGTACTCGTTTTTGCTCGTACACGCTCCCACTTCACAAACTGGAGGACTAGTGCTACGGCACGAGACAATTTAGGCCGCTGTCTAGTGCCCAGTGAAATATAGAATTGGAGGCCATGAATCTCAAAAAATATTGCTATATACTTTTACAAATTCTTAGGCGTTGGCCTGTTGCTTACTTCTTCTTATATATATAACAATTATTCCCTTCACCAACTTTTACTCCAATTATGATATTTGTTCACATAAATATTTGACATGTGTCTCATGAATTAAAATAGGATAAAATTTATTTTGCCCCTAACATTTGAGACTCATTTTAATTTACCCCCTATCCTTCTTTTTTCAATTTGCTCCCTATCATTTTATTCTCATTTCAATTTGCCCCCGTATCTTTTCAATTTACCCCCTATAATTTTAGTCTCTTTCTAATTTGCCCATATTTGTTTTCCTATTTCAATTTACCCATGCAATTATAAAATTTTCCTATTATAATATAATAAGTTATTGAAATAATAGAAATAATTTCTCGAAAGTGTTTTGATGGAAAAATAGATCATTTACATATCATATATCCCTTTTGACGTATCATTTAAATAAATTATTTAGTCAATTTATCTAAATAATTAAACATTTACGATAAGTTAAAAAGATGCATCAAATGAATCATTTGTCTCTAACTAATCTATTTACAGACCAATTTTTTTTTTTAAGAAATGACATGCTATTATTTCAACAAGATATTTATAATCAAAGTTAGATTTATTAATAATAGGGATAAATTGAACAATACAATAAACATTGGGGTATTGGAAAGAGATTAAAAGTATATGGGGATAAATTGAAATGAGATTAAAATGATAAGGACCAAATTGAAACCAATGAAAGGATAGGGGCTAATTGAAATGAGCCTCAAATGACAGGGGGCAAAATGAACTTTACCCATTAAAATAATAAAATTTATCATATTAGAAATAATTAAATTATGTGTCCGATGAATTTATATTTAAAATAATAAAGCTTATCATAATGAAAATTATTCAAATTATATACATATATATCTACTTACCATAATAAAAATTATTAAAATTATATACATATATATCAACTTCTCATAAAAGATATTATTAAAATTAAATTTCATATAAGGTCAAATACAACATTAAAATATTCATATATATCTTTGCATAACTATACAATAACTTATAATGATAAAAATTACTAAAATTTGTATTTAAGAATCAAACACTATAAGTAAATAAATATTTTTATAAATTGATTTATACCAATTTAAGATTCTCCATAAAATTTTAAAATAATTTCCTAATGAACTTTAATTTTTTAAAATATTTTTTATACTAAGATGTTAACACATCTAATATTAAATGAGGTTGACCCCGAAAGGCAGACTTTGGATGCATTTTATATAAAATTAAGCATAACCCTAAAATATTCATATATATTTTTGCGTAACTATAAAATAATTTACCATAACAGAAATTACTAAAATTATATTTAAGAATCAAAATACTATTAGTAAATAAATATTTTAATAAATTAATTTCTACCAATTTAATATTCTCTATCAATTTTTAAAATATTATCCTAATCAACATTAATTTTTTAAAATATTTTTCATAATAAAATTTTCACATAACAAAAATTAACTTAAATAGATATTAATTTTTTGTAAAGATATTATCTTAGTATAAAGATTATTAATTGATATTTTACAAATTTATATATCATCAGAAAAAAAATAAAAAATATGTAATATTAAAAAATAAATAATCAAAAATAATTTTATAAAATAATTTGAATTAATATGATAAAAAAAAATATAGTACACACAAGCCGCGACGCGCGAACTATACTATAATAATATTTAAATATAATAATTATATCATATTCAGCGTCTTAAAAAATTGATTTTAGTACCATTTGCAGCACTAACTTGAATATTTTTGACTCCATTGCAACCTAATAATAATATCTCTAAAAATAATAGTAAGAAGGCATATATTGTACCCTTTTTGTACCTCTACAATACAAGAAATTTGTGTTTAAATATAAGTTATATCTTCAATCGTGGATAAAACTACTTAATAAGCTGCTTTTTTTTTTTTTTTCTCCCTTGGAAGCCTCAAAAAAGGTGTCGGCTAAATGCCGCCCGATTTCTCTAATTTTCCTCAGGGGAATTACTTTATGTGAAAATCAAAGATTAAATCATTAAAAATAGAGAGGGAGACCATTTTTTTACAAATGATATAAACAATGTGAACTTACCTCAAGTTGAATCTTAATTAATTTATTTCTTTTATAATAATTAACCTCAATTGAACTTTAATTATACTGTTGCTTCGCAGTGGTGACCCTCTGTTTTTGGAGCCATATTGGATCAAACACGCAGCCAGCAGCGCGGTACTAGTGTCCGGGTGGCATCGGATGAGTTATATATTTGCTGACCATACTTACATTTCAGAAGAACTCGAAAAACACATTCGATGGGTTCATTCTGTTGCCAAAAACGCAATAACCGAAGGAAGATACATACTATTCGGAGTGGGTTCAACCCAACTTCTCAATGCGGCGGTTTATGCCCTATCCCCGGATAACTCATCCTCTCCTGCAAAAGTTGTGGCTGCTATTCCTTTTTACCCAGTACGTCTCCGTTACCAATTTTCTTTCCATCTTGAATAAAATAGAAAAATAGAGGACGAGTAAACGATAAAATAAATAAAAATCACTAGGTATCGATAATTTTATGCCAAAAAGAGATACACCACAAGCGTTTTAAGCTTAAAGTTTGGTACCAAGACTAGCTCTACTTTGAACTTCATTAGGAGAATAACTTCAATTTTATTTATTTTTTCCTCTTGCAGGTTTACCAATCGCAAACCGACTATTACAGATCCGTCAATTTCAAGTTCCAAGGAGATGCAAATCTGTGGAAGAATAAGTCAGACACGGGTGTAAACTTTATCGAGTTTGTAACTTCACCGAACAATCCCGATTGTAAATTGAACAAAGCAGTTCTACAAGGACCTACTGTGAAGACAATACATGATCATGCTTATTATTGGCCTCATTTTACAGCAATTCCATCTCCAGCTGATGAAGACCTCATGATCTTCACTCTCTCTAAGCTTACTGGTCATGCTGGCAGCAGATTTGGGTAATTACTCAATTATATATTTCACTAGCTTCACCTATAAAGTTGGTTTCATTCAACAAACATTATTTAAGCACATATATAGGCAGTGGTTACATATAAGGGATCGTTAATGAGCAAGTCAACAGCTATCCATTAAAGAATTCAACTTGGGACATATTATGAGCCGGTTAAGCTAAAATTTTGGGTATCATTTACAAATTGAATAGGGGAGCTGTCTCGTCAAGCCGCTACCCCAAAATTGTACAGTACAGATTTTGCCAACAAATTTAAATCCGTGTTAATATAGAGCTTTCGACTAGACCGTTGTATCATTTCAGCACAACCTCTAGAGCATTCTGTGAAATTGAGAGGTTAAAAAATACAAGAGACTAGCCTAGTAATTTTGTTAATCAGCCAAATTAGAACTTTATTATAGCCCTCGTCATATAAATTAGTGAGTTACGCCCAAGCTAGCAAAGCCCGCTTGTCCCTTTTCCTCCCAAGATAAAAAAAGTTAACTAAATTAGTGAACCAAAAGAAAAGTAAATTGATAAATTTGTGACATATATTAGGTGGGCAGTGGTAAAGGATGAAGAAGTTTATCAAAGAATGTTGTTATATATCCAAACTTCCGAATTGGGTATCTCTAGAGATACTCAGCTGAGAGCTCTTAAGCTTCTTAAAGCAGCTCTTGAAGGGGACGGAAAAGAAATATTCGAGTTTGCATTTGAGGTTATGAAGGAACGGTGGGAGAAACTCGGGGAAGTATTCTCTGCTTCTAGGCGTTTCTCAATCCAGCAAATTGCGCCTCAGTATTGCATTTTCTTCGAAAAAGTTAGAGGACCATCCCCAGGTGATCTTACTTGCACCATAAGTCTCTTATTTGAGAACTTTCTTATATGTTTTCATGAGTTTAATTGGGTTCAGGATTGTAAATAATGGAACTTTCAAAAATTTTCTCTCATGTTTCTTGATTTTCGTACGAAGCAAAAACTGGGAACTAGATAAAATAACTTTTTTAGGTTCGAAATCATGGATCCTCTTCAGAAAATTCTTTGTGTGATATTCTAATATTCTGAACCTCAAAACTAGTTATCAGCAAAATGTTTTTGCTTTAAGAATCAGAACAAAAACAAAACTGGTTATTAACACAGAATGTTTATCAATTTTCATTCCTGCTAAAAATATGATTATAAAGAAAAGAGAAAAGAACTTCAAAGTTCTGAAAATAATCACAGTTTTCTATGTGGAAATTGATTCTAGTAAAACAAAATCGAGGTATTGGTTTTTCAGGAAGGACTAGAAAAGCTATATAGTTTTTGTTAAAAAATCTGGGGAGTTGCAAAAATATATACTTCACTACAAAAAGATGCTGTTAAGCTTACTTAGCTATAATTCATTTGCTCGAAAAATAACCAGTATGGAGCAAAACCTCTAATGCTAATGATAATTATCCATGGCAGCTTATGCATGGGTGAAGTGTGAAAGGGAAGAGGACTATGATTGCTATGCTGTCCTCCAGGCAGCAAATATCAACGGGCGAGAGGGAAGCAAATTTGGGGCCGAAAAACGATACGTACGACTTAGCCTCCTAAGGAACGAGGACGACTTCAACATGTTACTCGATCGGTTAACCAAATTAGTCTCCGAAGAGAAGTTTGGTGCAAAAGAAGTAATGTGAACAATGATTGGTCAACAAAATAAACCAGATGTTGAATTTCGGAATTGCCCATGTTAATAACTAGTTTGAAGCCCGTTTGATGCACGGGATATTTCCTATTATTTGTCTAAGGGATTGGTGCAGTTATTTATATCTTTTTTCTTGTGATAGTATTAAAATTTATATAGTTTTTGCTTTATTTTAATGAATAATCAAACATGAATACTGTTTAAATTTGTTCGTAAACATATTGGTAGTTATGATTGCATTTATATACCTACAATTTTTCGTACTTGTGACATTTTTTTATTTAGGTTTTTAAACTCGTGAAATTGATGGAAATAATTCTATTGAAAAAGTAAACGTTTATTTACGTGCTAATATAAAAATTATAAAAAAATAGCAATTTCACTTTCCATGGATGACGTGCAAAACTGGTAGTACAAATTTAAAAAATTAAATCTAAAATAATTATCTATCAATATAAGATATAAAATATTTGGACATGTAATGTAAGGGTATATAAGTAAGAAACATACCTTGTCAAATTGAAAATAAAAGAAATAATAAAATTTGATTAAATAATACTAAAATATGTAGAATAAAATGAATAATCAAAAATAAAAAATCATAGGTATAAACCAAAAAATTGTCATGCCCCCAAAATCTAAGGATCCAGGCACATGAGATTTTTCGAAAATATTATATAGTTTAATGTTGGGCTGAAGCCTGAAACTACCCATTATGCTGATTTTACTCACTCGTAATGCAGAATGATAAACGCTTGATAGATATACATTACCGATGTCAAGCTTTACAAAATATGAGCCTTAAGTTCCGGAAGACGTTGAATGACAATGGCTCAAAAATTTTAAAAATATGCATTTTGATGTTATACATTTACAACTATCCATATGAAATGCAACTTGGACTCCAAGAAGGAGTCGCCTCATATCGCTTGCGCCTTGACCTTCAACTCCTTATATGCTTGTTATGTCTTTTCCTTTGTCAAAGTAGAGGACATTAGTTGACAAAAAGTATTCCAATCGATATACTAAGCAATCAAAAACAAGAATTAATCAATTATTCAACTATGCAAATTTACTTTACAGTTTATCAATACTTATATTAATCCTGCCAGAGTTTCCTCAACTATTAATGTAACACCCCATAATACACCTTCTTAAGAAAAGAAAGAAAAAGTCGACATATTTGGCTTTATCAGTTGACCGATTAAGTAAAATAGTCGACTGATATGTGACTTGATAGAAAATATGCTAAGTGTCTTGGCCACGTGTCATAGTGTAATACCAAGAAAATATACTTAATTGAGAAAATAGGGGATAACAATCAACATTTTTGTAACACCCTAAAAAGTGAAAAAAAGTGTTTCAGGAGGAAAATAGTCAACTTATTCGTACAAATAATAGACTGTCATAATCAGTCGACCGATTTAGTGTATCAATCAATTGATATGTGTCCAGACAGCAAACTTGACAAGTGTCCAGCCACGTGTCAATCTTTAAACCCTATACAACCACGTTTATTCTATCTGAAAACCTTCAGAGAACATTCTAAAATTTGTTCTCAAATTGTTATTGTCTATATAGAAAGGGAAAGAGAGAGAGAGTAGAGAGAATTGAGGAAATTTTGGCTAAGTTTTGACATTCCTTTGCAACAACTGAGCCTTACAAGCTTCTACAAGATAGAAGACGTGTTTTTTAAGCAAAATCTCCTTTTTCAAGGTAAATAAGCCTCTGTCCCTTTGGTATTTTGGTGTAAAACCCGCATATAATGGTTGAAAATGACAAATTGTTGACTTTCGATGCAAAATATGTGGTATTATCGTGGAATTTCTAGAGAAAGCCTATGAACCTCAACCAAAAGGATAAGAAAACTACCCTGGATGTGCTCTTAAAGGCCTAGTGCTAAGCCTATGAGAAGAAAACTGAGGTAGCATTATCATTTTCACCACAAAAAACTTGTGTTTTAGCTTAAACAGGGCCAATTAGTCAATTTATGACCCAAATTAGTCGACTAATTTGGATGGGCAACTTAAAACCTGCTTTGCATGCGTCTAATTCTTGGTTTTAAACCCCTTTTAACCCCTAAAAATGTAAGGATTGATGACAACACTTCAAGACAAACCATGTATGCAAATTTAGCAACTTCATTGCTCTTTTCATGAGCGAATTTGGCAATAAAACTACGAATGTCGTGAAGTTTGGGAAGCTTGAAGGAAAATCCAGAGGTATTGTCATGCTATTGAAGGAATTGGCCTCCTTGTAACCTCTGACGTCATAAATTAGGTAATGTTCTCAAATTTATCCGTGAAAAACCTAAGTTTTATGTGAACAAGATAAATCAGTCGACTATTAAAGTTTATCAATCCACCAATTCACTATGACAAATTTAGAATATGACTTGCATATAAACAACTTGCAGTGTGGAGCCCTTATTGACCCTTGGATAGTGAAGAACTCATGACCATGCAACCATGGCGACCTTATGTGCTAAATATAAACCTGTTGGTGACTTTTAAAAAGCGATTCAAGCACGGTTAGGTCATTCCCTAAGTAAATTTAGTGCACTTTGAGATTTCAAGCTAATTAGAGTAATTTTCATAAAATAAGATATTGTAAAACGTGACAATAGACGTTGACACTATACGTATATGAATCGTGATAAACATTTTAAGATGAGGTAAAGAAAAAATGCTACGATATTTGAAGAGTATGTTTCTGATTGCAGATCGAATACACGCTCCCCATTGATAAGTACCTGGAAATACAAACAGGGGGATTGTCTTCTGATGGTCCTTCTTCAGCTTTTCTTTAGTACCTGAAAGTACGGATAGGAAGATTATCCATCGGCTCTCTGATGCTTAAGTAAGGATCCGTGAAAGGCAATAATAACAGCTAGAGTAATAAATGAATTGGTTAAGCACTAAATGTAGAAAGAGAGTAACTTTTTTCACCTGTCTTTTCAGCTGACATATAGCAACTTTATAGTACATAGTACCTGTACAGCTGTCAAATAGTATTTATCTCATTGATCCTTGACTTTTCTGTTAATCAAAGTGTGTAGCGGGTAGTTTGATTTAACTACAATATTAATCCATGTATTTTATTGTATGTATAAATGCATATTTATTAACTGATCCCTAACTGCCTAAGGCATTTTCTTAATTTTATTCAGCTCAAGGGAGTTTTTGAATGCAGGACATTAATATTGCCTCAGCTAAAAAGGATTGGATTTGAGAAAAAATAAACTTGATTTTTGAAGTTTGGAAATTGACTCCTACCTGTTGACTTTGAAGTCGATTTTTTAATCATTCCGAGGGGATCAACCTAAAAGGAAGGATTATTGCTCATGCGAGGCTAGGACCCGCCTCTTGGATTTTTTGAAATGCCAAAGGAGAAGAAATGAAATAATTGTATTGACTATATTTGAAATAAAATTTCCACTTTTCATTTACCTTGAGGGGAATACTCCATGTTGCTCCCTAACTAACGTGGATTATGCAGGTCATGGTTTAGAATAGTTAATATTCAACTAGCAAATTTCGATTGCTAGAGATGACTATGTGTCTATGTTGCCTAGATATGAACTTAGCTATCATCTGTCATAAATGTTTGAAATTTGAAACGTCTCTGCTTTGTTTTGGCGGAGTGGTTTTACTATAAATAGTGTGTGTGAGAGAGAGAAAGCCCATTCCACTCATTTGTTATCTTCAATTTTACACAACCTTCATTTTCTCTCTCTAAAGTATTACGGTTGAAGTTTGGGCGAGAGCAAGGAAAAGGGAATAACTTCGGAAAAGAATCCGAAGGCTTTCAATAGAATTCTTCCTCATTTGCATTAGAGCTTCCAACCCCAAGGTGATTTTGAAATTTGTGGCGAATTGTCTTAGAAAATTTTCCATCATTTGCCTCCACGTGCGAATCGACCCTGGATCTTCCTGGTCCTACCACTTCAAAGCTACCTCTTCAAAGATAAAAGGGGAAATTTTGCACAAGAAGTTTTCATTGGAGCTCCTCGCAAACATATTTTGTCGGCAATACATCAGATGTATGCTTAGATCCGAAATGCCATCGTAAATGAGACAGAAAGGTTATAGTTTTGTGGGGTTGGCTCGGATAAGATGTTGGCGCTTAAAGGAGATCTAGTCATTCTACTGATAATTCGTTCGACTTGTTCATCCACTACTATTTGGGGATGAGGGGGGAGTTCGGAGGGTAGGAACCTCTTTCTTCGAGATAACTGAGAATGTTAGATAAGCCTTGTGTGATGTGGATCCGACAAAGTGCGAAATTGAGACCTACTGGGTCGGTCACTTCCTGATACGGGCTATCTAATTTGGCTATGCACATACTGAGCTTAGTTTCTTAAACCACTTCGGGTTTGTGGGAGTAAGCTAGGATCGGGACCTTAGGGCATGCCCGACATATATTCGAGGAAATACTCTTCATCATCATCGGAATCATACTCTTGGTCATTCTCCCGAAAGGGGATGAAACTGGTGAATCGGGAATAACTGGTTGAGTTAGAGGAACTGGTGGTTCTAGGCCCTAAAGCCTGAGGGATATGAGTCTTCCTCTTTTGCCCATCATTCACCCTGGGGGAAGGGGATCTTTTTTTTTTCTGATGATAGTAGAATCCCATCACGTAGCCTCTTACCTTGTGCTTGGTACAATGGGGAAGGTGGAGGTAGGTTCTCTGGGTCCCAATCTTCCTCGGCCACTAGTGTTGCCAGGATTTTGTTCAGTTGCCAAGGTTAGCTTAGGACGGACCCTTTCATCACCGTGGTCGATTTCCATCGGTTCGTGCTCCGGTATAAGAAGGAAGGAATTGTTTCCGCGTACAAGAGTTAATCCTGAGGAACTGAGGGCTGACTGAATTTGTTCTTGCATAATGGAAGTAATCAGGGTTTGCAGATCCAAGGGTTGTGAATGGTTGTTGGAAGAGCTTGGGTTGTTTATTACTTATTGGTTGAGTCTTGCCTATATCTTGGGTAGGATTAGATAAGAGAGGTTATTTCGGGTAATAAAGCTGAGAGGCATCACGGTTGAAGGGAGAGAAGGGATAGTAGATGAAGTTTGGGCAATTTCGGGTAATGTTTGATGTACAGAGATCTATCACTATGAGTTAAATTTGGTGGAGGGGGGTTCTAGATGTTAGGGGATCTTAACATATTTCTTTTAAAGTTTGTTTAGAAAGTAGTGGGTTCAGGAACTTGAAAGTCTCTGTTACTATAAGTTTCCACAGACTCCGCCAATTGAAGAGTATGTATCCGATTACATGTCGAATATATGCTCTCCGTTGAAAAATACTTGGAAATAGAGACAGGGAGATTGCCTTCCGATGGTCCTTCTTCAGCTTTTCTTTACTACCTAAAAGTGTAGATAGGGAGATTGTCCACTGACTCTTCGATACTTAAGTAAGTAAGGATTCAGGAAAGGTAATAATGAAAATTAGATAAATGAATTGGTTAAGCACTAAATGTAGAGAAAGAGTAACTTTTTTCACCTATTTTTTTAGCTGACGTGTGGCAGCTTTATAGTACACAGTACATGTACATCTGTCAAATAGTATTTACCTCATTGGTCCTTAACTTTTCTGTTAATCAATGTGTGCAGCGGACTGTTTGATTTAACTACAGTATTAATCCATGTATTTTATTTTATATACAAATACATATTTATCAGTATTGCACGACATTTAGAAATTATATCATTTTGGTAATAAACTAACTGTGGCATGAATTTTAAAGGATTATAAGTAGTAATGATTGCTTCATTAGAAACAAGACCGTAGGGAAGATATGTGCTCCTTTTCAACCTGTGTTACCCTTAAAAAATTGGCAAGATATGGATAAATATATGCACTTTAGTAGAAGATTACTTAGAGTATAATGTGCGGCTTGACTTATGTGAAAATTTAGATGCGTACTGAAATTTAGAAAATTGTTGTGAATCCTAATGACCTCAATGGAAAGGAATGTTGACTTTGAAGAAGGATTTTGTGATGGCGACCCTTCCTTATACGAATAAAATTTAGGATTACGAGTGGCATAGCTATGAAAGGCGTACATAACTTGCACATAATTGCATGTGGAAATTCAGACGATGTCATCTCCATATAGACATTAGTATAAAATGATAGACTGAGAAATTATATAGAATAAACCTAACTGGCTAAGTTCTGTCAACTAAGTTTTGTTATCTGATCAACGAAAGACTACAAAAAATGAACCTGAAATGAGAGCAACAAGGAACTAGATGAAGAACATGACCACACCTGAGTAAGGAAATATTATGAAGTATTAGGCAATGTTCGATGGGACCAGGAGGAAATGGTCACCAAATGATGAGACTTAATTTGGAACAAAGATTGACACATCTTGATATGATCCCAATAATTAAGTGATGAGAATACATTGTTAAAGGATGATCAAAACCCTAGTATGTATGAACCCTGATAATATTAGAAAGTAAGGTAAAATGCAAAATCAAGCATATGTAGGGAATATAAATTATTGTATTTCATACATACGGATGTGATAAATCTTAGCATATAAGTAAAAAAAAATATACGGCGAATTGTAGTAAGTAACTAAACTGGAGTAAGTAATGGCATATCATCAACTGTGTAAATCATGGAAATGACAAATCTGACAGGTAAATTTGAAATACGTAAAGGCGTGACGTGCGGATTTGACAAAGATGTGAGGTTATGATGTGAGTATTTTGGAAGTAGTATCGTGTAAGCATGAGAATGCTGATTAAAAAAGCACGAGGTTGTCGCGCCCCCAAATCCCCAGCGTCGGGACCCGGAGGTGCGATTGCGAAATCCTAGAAACCAACTCACAAATCATACAATTCTAACCAACAATAATCAAATCTCAGATATAATTACTAATCACCAAAAATATTTAAAGAAAATTTCGACAGCGTAACTGCAGTAAATCTAA
>MKEJ01089190.1:0-14700 GCA_001753735.1 Embelia ribes
TTTTTTAATAATCTTAAAAAAAAATATGCATTTCTTAATGTTTAATTTTATTTTTTTTTGAAAATTTTTCACATGTTGGAGTTATTAAGGATAAAAGATCATATTTCATACAATACAAATTTATTTAAAACAGATAACAATCATTTACATCAAATAAAAAAATAATAATAACATCAAACATACATTTTATACCCTTTTATTCATTCAAAAGGAATGGTGTGAAGGATCATAAGCTATTGGTGCCTTGATATGTAATAGGAAATATAAGTGAGAAATAGCCTCCTTCAGTTTCACCTTGTTGCCTTTCTGATAAATGACTTGGTTGAGAAAATGGAAGTTACGGTTGCACAAGATCATCATAACCAACATTCCATTTAAAATCTGGTAATGGATAGTTATCTCGGGTACTATCACTATAAGGAAAATAACTTGAAGTAGGACACACGCTCAGTGGATTAGAATAATTCTGACTATTGCTACTAAAAAATGGTTTACTCCTACAGAAGCCATATTCTCCGAAGTTACATATTGCTTGACTTGAAAATCTCTCTGATAACTCATCACATAATCTCAAATTTTGTTACTTTTTATTTTTGTCTCATGTAAATATTATTAGGCTTGTAAGTTTTTCTTGGGACTTGCCGTATGAGATCTCTAATGACAATATCATCGCCTATATCTTGTAATCCAAAATTTCCATGGAAATCATTACCATCCCTTATACTTGTATGACTATGATCACCTTCTACATTATTTCCTCAATCATCTGATAGAGTTTGACCACAATTATCATCATGACCTTGAGCTTTTGGAAGCACTTCTTGGCTCAGGCTGGTCTCCACCTCTACCATTACTGTCACCATCACTAGAGACATCATTAGTATCATCACTATTATCATCATCCATCTGATTTATCCATTCTGAGTTATATTGACCGTCCAACACAGGCAATTCTTATTCTTGTAACCAATGATTTAGTGGATCATCTTCTTCAAAAATATAGTCCAAATTAATAGGATTAAATTTCCTATCAATTTCTCCTTGACTTTTTCTGTTAATATGTCTTATTTTTAGTCTCATATTATAAGTAATGTAGATTAATTTTAGAAATTTTTGATACTTTAGACTATTCCTTATCTTTGTATGAATTAGAGTAAAAGTATTCCTATTACATTCACAATTAGATGATGATGTAGTTTGACTCAAAACTTTAATAGCTATTTATTGAAGTTTTGGAGCACGCGTGCCATGAAGAATCCACTATTTAGCTACAAAAATTAAAATAAAAAATATCAGTAAAATATTTAATACGTAAAGAGTTTTTATGAATACTTTATACTCAAATCTAAAACCTGGATTGGTCATTATGCTTTTTGTACCACATGTGTTCCAAATATATCTTCTTCTTCTTCTTTTTCTTCTTCTTCCTCCTCTTCTTCTTCTTCTTCGGAAATTTCAAGTATATTGCAAAGAAAGAAACATACAAGTCTTTCATTACTAGCACAAGTCCCAAGCTAATAAAGAAACAAGTAACAAGAGAAGGAAAGAAAAGAAGAGGCCACCCATGAGGTTTATAAACCACCTCATGAGTTGGCATCTACTAATAATATCCACTAAACCAAAACACCAACTAATAGAAAAAAAAAACAAGAAGTGATGGCCGAAGCCAACTGTAGTCGTGGCAACTATGGCATAATTATGGTAGTCATCCCCATGATTTCCCCATGAACATAAGCACTTGAGTGGTCCATTCCATCATCCTTGCCTTTTACTCTTTTCATCCTTGATAGACAGAGGAACAAAAGGTAAGTCTACCGAGCTTCCCTCCTTTGCTCTTTCCTTTGAACTTCTTGCAAGCCCAATTGATCCATTCTTCCCAACCCTTCTCATGAGGTAGTCGAATGAAAGTTCTTTGAAGTCTAGCCCAAATCTCTTTGGCAAAGGAACAATATGTAAGAATGTTGTCTTGACTTTCCTCCTCAACCTTGAATAGGACACTTCTATTAGCAATGTAGATTTCTCCACTCTTAACTTTGTCAAGCGTAGCAAGTTTTCTCTTTAGAGCTAACCAAGCTATGAAGCTACATCTAGGTATAATCGGACTACCCCAAACCAAAGACGCCCAAGTTACCTTATTCCTCATTTCCAGCATTGTATCCCAAGCTAGATGCACCGAAAAATCCTACCCATTCCCCCATTGTAACCGGTTCGGGTAATGGCCTATGTACTGAATTGACTTATCTTGGAGCTCCAATAATCCAATGCAATTAGGAAACGACAACTTGAAAATCCTCAATCTACAAAGATCCCTCACTTTAGTTCTCTCCCCAGTCCGAATTCCAAAATTAGCCTATCATTGTCGGTAATGCAAATAGGTTATTCTTGCATCCAAAGGTCAAACCAAAATGAGGTATTCTTCCCATCTCCAATCTTAATTCTTATGTGTTCACCTAAAGGTCCCCTCAATTGTAGTATTTTCCTCCAAGTCGAAGAACACTTTTGGGGGATCTTCTATTGCCAAAAGGTATAGTTTCTTATTAATTTTGCTTTAACCTAATCCTTCCAAATCGAATGTTGCCCATACTTACACAAGTTCCAAACCACCTTGGCCAAGGACACCTAATTCTATTCTTTGATATTCTTAATGCCCACACCACCTTCATCACAAGGAACAGTAACATCCTTCCAAGCAACTTTGGCACTGTGAGTTTTTAGCTCAACCCCTGACCAAAGAAAGTTTTGAGTGTGCACTCCAATACGATTGAATGTTAAAGAGAACTGATTTGACCTGTTGAAGCCTATCCACATATGAGAGGAAATTTTTTGTCCATGAGGATATTCTTTTAGCAATCATTTCCTTAATGATAGTACAATCCAATTTCTGAAGCTTAGTGGTGATAAGGGGAACACCGAGGTATCTCATAGGAAGGTTGCCAATAGGAAAGCCAAAGATGTTCTTGATTCTCGTTTCAATATTTCGACCCAATCCGGCTACAAGCAAGTTACTCTTATCAATTTTTGGTGCCATCCCGAGACCTCCATGAAGGTGTCAACCAAATGTTTTAGGATCTTTGCCATGGCCAAGTCCCTTTTGCCAAACATCAACAAGTTGTCCGCAAAGCAAATGTGGGTTATCTTAGTTTTTGAAGCACGCCAATGTTATTTGTAGCTTGGGCCGAATTCCTACAAAAAAATGCAAGAAAGAGCATCCATGAACACCACAAAAAGTTAAGAGGATAGGGGATCACCTTGGCGTAACACTCTACTGCTTGTAAAGAAACCATGAGGGCTACCATTGATGCTAATATAGAAGGATGCAATTATAACAGATTCTTTAACCCAATCAATGAATAAGCTAGGAAAACCCTTCACTTTAAACATGTCCCATAAAAACTCCCAACAAACCGAATCATAAGCTTTCATTAAATCGACTTTTATGGAAAATCTAAGAGGACCTTTATTCGTATGGTAGTTATGTAGGAGTTATTGGGCTAAGAAGATGTTGTCGCTAATTTTCTTCCCTTGAACAAAAGTGGTTTGACTATAATCAATCAACCCCGATAAGAAAGGTTTCATTCTATTGGCCAAAATATTCGAGATCGTCTTGTAGAAGACATTACAACATGCTATTGGCTAGAAGTCCTTCAAGCAACTAGGATTTGGAACTTTAGGAATAAGTGCCAAGAAAGTAGAGTTTAGATGTTTAATTAGTTTTTTGCTCTCAAAAAACTCAAAAACGGCTTTGATGAAGACACTACCAACAATCTCCCTAGTACATTGGAAAAAACACCTATTCCAACCATCAGGTCTAGGGCGTTGTCCTTTCCAGTACTAAACAACACATCCTTTACTTCTTCCTTGGTGACTCACCTTGTAAACTCATCTAAGGATACGGATGGATCATCCACATACTTGGTGATAACTCCATCCAGGTAGGCTTGTTTAGCCGAGAAGAGCTCCTTATAGAAATTGACCATTTCATCCTTTATAAGTTTTTTATCCGAGATCTCTTCCCCTTTCTCATTAGTAAGCGACTTTATCCGGTTGTGGTTATATCTTTGCCGAAGTGATTTATAGAAAAAAAAGGAGTTATGATCCTTCTCTTTTAACCATACTATTCTACTCTTTTGCCTAGCTTCACTTTCTTCTTGTAGAGCCAATTGACTAGCTTCCTTTTTAAGAGACCCAAGGATTAGAAGGTCTGCCGGACTTCGTCTTCTAGCATCAAGGTCCAATTGAAGTAAGTTAATATGTCTTTCAATATCCACGCATGCTCTATTTCTGTCTTCTTTCTTTCTACTAGCAAGTTTCTTAAGAGCCATTTTTACCGTTTGAAGTTTCTTGCTAAACACAAACATCTTATGCCCTTCAACGTAAGTGTTACAAGCCTCATTCACCATGATTTTAAACTCGGGGAAATTCTTCTAAAATTTATAAACTTGAAAGGTTTTGGACCCCCATCAAAGTGAACACCTAAAGAAAGCACCATGGGAGTATGATTGATACAATGGGTTACAAAGTTGGCCTCAGAGTTAAGAAGAGCTCTAAGCCTAATATCATTAACAAGCCCCCTATCTAGCTTCCTTCAAATAAGGTAGTCGCCATTGTTATTATGCCAAGTAAAGAAAATTCCTTTGTATCTCAAATCCTCAAGTATAGAAGCACGAAAGCATTTATCAAGATCCCCATGTAACTTGGCCACTATTTTGTCCCCCCTTTTTTTCATGAGCATATTGAATAGCATTAAAATTGCCTAGAATTACCCAAGGATCATTTTGAATAATATTGTTAATATTAATTAACTCGGCCCAAAGAACTTTCCTTTCTTGAACATAATTTGACTCATAAACAAAGGTAGCAAAATAAACAATCTTTTTATAATAAACGACTCAAATTTACAATGGATAAATTGTTTCATATTTCCCACAATCGAGATATCCCAAATCAAAGGATTCCATCCAATCAAAATACAACCCCTAGAATTACTAGCACAATTATGAACAAAGCTCCAATTCGACCAAATGGCCTTATACATTTCATCTACTTTCTTAATATAAACTTTATTCTCAGTAATGCCAAAACAAGAAATTTTATTATCATAGATAAGTTTTCGTACCTCCATATGTTTCAAGGGGTCATTTAAACCATTCACATTCCAACAAGAAATTTGATAAATCAAGGTGAAGGGGTCAAGACCCTAAGTTCCTTTATTGCCACCAGAAAAGCATCCACCACCTCCATTAACCATCTTCTTCTGCTGTGTTCGCTTCTTCTCATATTTTTCTTCTTTTTCTTATCAATCTCATCAACCATTATAATTTTATGCCCCCAAAGAGTTGGAGAAGGTGAATCTTCCCCTGCCTCTATTTGTGTTGAGACAAAGTTTACTTTCCCTCGGATAGCAACCGCTCCAAAGTCCCCTCCAAAGCTTCACCTAGTCCAATGTGTAGCGCATGGTATCATTTCCCTTCCATATATCCTCTACCAATCTCCCCTCTTCTATAGCCACACCTTTCTTACTTGTGCATTCCAACATACCTTCTACTAACTCTCCATCTTCAAGAGCCTTGAGTTGATTATAACTTGAGGTCAAAGGTTGACTTGTGGGGATGGGTTGAGGGGTGTTTTGGTTTGTGAAAATGGCCGAGGCTGTGGCCGGCTTAAGGGGATATGTGGTTTGGTTATGGATTTTTGGTTTATAGATGAGGTCATGTTTGTTTGGAAGAAGTTTAACAAGGTTTTGTTGTGGTTTTGGGTTTGGTTTAATATACCCGGTAGTGAGGGCTTGAGGGGGCTTTTTCAGACAAGATTGGTTAGAGTAACCAAACACATTGCACAAGCTACAATGCCTTGAATACCAACTATATTCAACCCGAACCTCAAAGGCTTCGTTGAAATTGGTTTGAAATATAAACGAGTTCGGGAAGGCACTTCCAACCTTCATTTCCATACAACGGTTTTCCAATCTTACTTGCAATAGTGCTTAGCTTTGAGTTGGACCAATAGATATTTGGGATGCCGAAAAGCTTGATCCAATTCGGGATGGTTTTGAATCTTCTTTGCAAAGTCAAAAATTCATGTCCAAGTTTTATGATAGATTTGTTGGCCTAGGATGATCTACATCCCCCTTTTAAGCACATGGTTCATACCCTTTTTTTTTTTTTTTTTTGGCAATTGGTTCACACCCTCTTCTACATTGAATGAAAAAAGAATAAACCATATTTGTTAATCCGCACTTCTTTAAGGCCATATTTCCCCCAAAGCAAAAAAATCCTTTGTTGTAGAATTTTAAAAGGTAATCTCATATCCATCGAATAACCCACGATTGTATTCTTCCATAAGTCTTCACCCTCCTTAGAAGTTCATTTGCCAAGAGTAAGCCTTCCATCTTTATCCAAAGCAGGATTCACAAAAGAGAGATTCAATCTTTGAGATGTGGCCTTGATGATATTTTCCCAAGGAGTCTTTGAAGGTCTCAAGGATGGCAAAGGATGGGTTGAGTTTGATATGTGACTGGGTTGGGTTGGTAGTATGGTAGCTAAGTGACTTGTGGAAGTAGATAAGGGTAGAACCGGCTTAGGGATTAAAAGTTGTTGATCGGGTAAGTTAGGTTGACTAGGTGAAAAAAATGGGTTAAAAGGTTATTGACCGGGTATGCTAGGTTGACCGGGTAACCCCGGGTTGGTTAAATGACCTAGGTTAAAAATGGAGGGAAGCAAGGGTTTTGAAAATGGAGACCGGAGGCCGCTTGGGGAGTTAGTTGGACTAACTAGTCCGGTTGGGTTGTTGTTTGGATTGGGTTGTTGAAGAAGGGGTAGGGTAGGCTTTGAGAAAAGTAGGAAAAGTCTAAACTAGGCTCACTAGGTCAAGAGCATCTTTTGTACTTGAACTTCCCCCATGTGACTCCTCATGTACCTTTGACCTAGGGTCACTATCACCATTTGTACCTTCAAGGCTAGACTTATTCATATGTAAGTTTCCCTCTAAAACTTTGGTTTTGAAATGGCTGGAAGTCACGGATGGTTCCCAGACACCAGTAGGCCACTTGGCCAAAGATACATATCTAGCCTCACTAGGCTCCTTAATTGTTATTTCCCCTTTTTGTGTATGGCATCCAATCGGATAGTCCTTAGTCGGACGAACATTTCCGGTTAAATAATTGGTCACAGCCACCCCTTTCCCCCTCAATAATCTCTTCATTTCCTCTTCCCCAAGGATGGTATCAACTTCTCCTATCTCACTTTGTTCCTCATGCATTTTACAAGAGCTTGATTAAGCATTCTTCTAACCTCCCCAACCCTTTCTTGATTTAGGAGCTTATTATTATCATCAATGGCATCTCTATCTTCCTCATATTCCCCTACTATGGATAGATCTTCCTTAACCACAAGCGAAACCCCATGCCTTATCTTCTACTAATTATTTGCCCGGATAAGCTCATTGTCTATGGCATGGAGGTGGCAACAAGCTTGAACAATTTTACATGATGTGGCTCTACCGAAGCTTCCCTCAGTTTCCATAAATTGGGGCTTAATCGGAGAGCTCTCCTCCTCTTCATCTTCACTTTCCACACAAGGAAAGGAAGCATTCCTAGCCAAGAAAACACCTTGGCCAAAGTTCATCAATACCTCCTCCTCATCCTCGCTAGACGAGATGTGATAAGTTGGCATAGGAGAAGGTAGAGGGTATGCACATTACCACTATCTTCATCCGTATTGATATTCTCTTCTTCGGTGATAAGAAGTTCAAGCCTTGCGGTGGTTATTAAGCCCAGGTATTTGGCTGCCAGAGGTAGGAGGTTGGATGGGAGGTTGTCGGGGTATGTGGCTGCAGGAGGTGTAGGTTGTCTCGAAAGAAAAATAACCACAATAGACAAATTATTGTAAGTATTTTGAATAATTAAATATTTCATTCTTTAAATAAATATATTTACCTAATTTAGAGCTTTAAATTGTGCATCTAAACTTGGCTCCAACACTTAAATTAACTTTTTTCACTTACACCATAATGTTCAGGCTCTTACAAGTTGTAGATGAGTTAACACCATGAGAATTTTCGGATGTGCAAGAACCATATAGGAACTGAGGATTTTAAAAAAATCCGCAAAGAAATCACAAAATTGATCATTGAAGTTCGTTTTTTTTTTTTTTTTGGTATCACCATTTTATAATATGCATTAATGAGGGAAAACAAGATATACTAGTTGCTTGCAAATTATGATGCAGTTGAAAATCCTATTGCTTGTCAATAACCTTGATATACTCGGTGTGGCATTGGTAATTAGCAATAATTGCAGCCCTTTCCTGGAACATATCTTCAAAAATAAATCTCATCATGGGTTTTTCATCCCCATCAGTTAACCTTAATACCTTCATTAACGTCTCAAGAACTTCACAAAGTTTATTAGCATTCTCTCAAAACTTTTGCCCACAATTTTTTTTCTTAAATAGTATGGAGGCACCATCTTCGTCATCCCCGATTTTGAATTTTTTCACTCTTCAGAACTAAACATAGCTTTTAGTTGCTGCTTAAATCTGACAATATTCTTAATGACAATAAAATTTATCGCAAATCTAGTTATTCCAGATCGAAGAAGTTCTCTACCTTCAATAAATATTTTCATAAAATCATGAGCTCATTAACAATTAGTAATGAAAGAAGTGATTATTTTTCCTTCTTTAATAACTTTGCTTATGCTCCCCATTTTGCATATTTCTTTCATGATTAGATCAATACAATGGGCAACACAACCTTCTAGTATAAATGTTTTCTTTTCTCTATCAATTTTTTCCCAAATTTTTTTTATTGTCGATGAATTATCAGTGACCACTTGAATTACGAATTGTTCACCAATTTCCTCCACCACTTCATCCATTAACTTAAAATAATATTCCGAATTTTTACTGAGAATACTAGATGCATCAATAGATTTAAGAAAAATTGTACCTGTATTTCTGTATACCAGGAAGTTAATGATGTTTAGTCTAGTTTGACTCGACCAACCATCACACATGATGGTGACACCTCTTTCTGTTCATGCATCCTTAAATGCTGCTATTTTCTCCTTTATTTCAGAGTACTCACTCTCCAAATATATTTGAGATTTCTCATATGCACTCAGTCCTTTAATCCCTTTTCTCACTTCAACCGCAATATCAAGCATAGGCTGAGTCCAAAGTGAATCCGCTACATGAAATGGAATTCTATTGTAGGGAAAAAAAAATTAGAAACTGTATTTCCTAATTTTTCTCTCAGCTTTTTTATAGTACTAGTATTAATTTTAGATTGCTTTGCACCCTTATTTTTATGAAGTTCTGGATCATTAGCTCTTACTTTTGCTTCAGGGTCATTAGAATTAATCCAATTTCAACCACTACAGCCACTATCAAGTACAGACTGCGACCGACAAAATGGATTCTCTACTCTTTTTGAATGGGATTTTACAACTCGTTGTGTTGAACTACCACCAACCTCAAAATGAGGACTACTGCTTCCTCCGGATGAGCGTCTCATTCCCCATTCTTGTCGTGCTTGAAGACTTTCTCATCGAGCTATTGTCATTTCTTGATCTGCGTCTTCATCCAAAATATTTTCATAATTTTGCTCATTATCTTTGTTTATATTAATTAATTATGATTCCACTTTTATTTTTCTTTTTTCTTTTTCAATTTTCGATGCCTTACTTTCATTAAAGAGTCTCATCATATTTTGCTTCATCTCTGTGCTTACACTAGGGCATTTACGTATATTGCCTGACTTGTGTGCGAAATGCTCTTTGAACTGTGTAATTCCACCTTTGATAAAAGTATTACAAAATTTACATAAGATATGATATCTATCACCTTTAGCTGGATTACCGAATCTCCAACCAACATCAGAACCGTCTTCGTTATTATTTGGTTAAGGCATTTTCTATTTTGTACCTTCAAATAGAAAAATAAATAAAGAATAGGTACACTTCTTTTATGTACTTCCATGGATCATAAATAAAAAATTTATAATTAATATAATGGAGATTATGTAAAAAAAAAAATTAAATAAGGGATCAAACCGAATTGAGAACTAATTTATCTTTCGTCACCTGAAACTCAATTGCCAAACAATTCAAATTTGTGAGAAAGTTTGTGATTTGTGATTTGTGATTTTTCATATTGCAACTTTCCATACTCTCCTACCTATAGTCTTATATAGATATGATTTTTTTTTTGTGAGGAATCTCAATTATGAGTTGTGAACAATCAACGCACGTGAAAACTTCTTTCTTTTGCATAAAATTTGGCACGTTACTTTGGACCACTATCACTCACTTCCACGCTCACAAGAGTACTTGGTTACGTTTTTTCTTTTGGCCTTTTATGCGAATTATTTGACGAATTATTTATTATATATTCATATTGTTATGATAAATTTTTTGTGTCTAATTGCAAAAATATCATTGTTTATTTTCTTTCTTTTTATTTGATTTTTCTAAAGGCCGTGACAACCCGTAATTTATCGTATATTCGTATTTTTATGATAAATTTTATATCTCTAATTCCAAAAATATCATTATTTATTTTTTAATAATTATATTTGATTTTTCTAACAGCCGTAACGGTAATTATGGTACCATAACGGCCGATATAGCGGACGTAATGACTATTACGACTGTGAACTTCTTTCTAACCTCCATAATAGCCTGTAGCGGTTCATTATTTTCAAAACCGTTATGTAACAACATTATATTTAAAACCTTGATTATGACGTACTTAAAGATTTGTTGTTGGGACTGAAGCACTGCAATAAATTTTTATGAGATTTTCTGATTTTGCCCCTGAACGCATCTATTACCGCTGCGACCAAACAAATCCTATATATATTTGGTAATAGCCCTGGGTTTTAATAACGGTTACATTTTGTGTGCCAATTCTATTGTAACACTTTTATATTTTCATCATTTATTTTTATTTTTTAAATAGTAAATCATTTCATCAATATAGAAGACCTTGTTTTTATCTCGCTTTACGGTTTTGTATCCTCATTATTGCTTTCTTAGTTTCAATATTTATCAGTTTTTTTACCAAAATATTGTTCTTTAAGAATATAATTCTCAAACTAATGCTTTCTTAAAAATATTTCCTCTCCAGGTGCATTAATTACAAAATGGACACAAAACTTTCAAACCATTCTAAATAACCACCACGCATAAACATTAAAGTACTAAAAGGGTCTTAAACTATTAATTTATAATAAACATTATATATAAATTCAATAATAAATTTATTAATTGAAATAATTACCTTAGAGATAAGAAGTGTAATTATATTTTGATTGAATGTGGGGGACTTTGTTACATTTCTCCTAAATTGCTTTTAAATTAGTAAATAAATTAAATGAGAAAAATATTTAATGTACGGTTCAAATTTATTTATCTTTTTCCTTTTCCTTTTCGTCACACCACTTTTACATAAACTACAAATATGATTCTCAATACATAATGCAAAAGGAAATATTTATGATTTGTTTACTAAATTTTATATTTTCTGCATATTGATTTATTTTTAACAAAACATTAAAATATGATAATTAAAACTTAAATCGAATATATTTTAAGTTGTTTTTTTTTTTTTGGCCTAAAAAATGAAAAATAAACAAGAAACCCAACAAAAAAAGTTGGGGATCAAAATCAAACGCAGGTATGCCTTGCTGCCTTTCACTCCCGCCATCTCTCTCAGACATTTCTTTACAGCTTACTCGTCATTTGTTACCCTCCACCCAACCATAAATTTATTATTGTATTCACTAGGATTATTGTGTCTTCTATGATTTTCCTTCTTTATTTTGCGATTTATATGAAGCGCAGTGGAGCGATTGGTGATAGATTAAATTTGTTACACATGTTTTTATTTCATTCAAGATAAAAGCAATCACAAAAAAAGAAACAGAAATAGAAAAAAGAAACTAAAAGAGGAACTAATGAAATGTCAAAAATAAAATAAAATAAAATTTGAATATGGTGACAATTAGCATAATTTCAAAGTAATGTGGTCATTTTGTAATTAATGCACCCAAAAAAGGAAATAGTTTCAAAAGAGCACTAATTTGGAAATTAGTTTTCCAATAAACAATATTTTGATAAAAAAAACTCTATTTATCAAAACGCAGATAATTAAAACATTATATCAATGAGTATACGCAGAGATTCTCAAACGCACATAACGTGAAATTTCCAGCGTATATATGGATAATTCTGAAACACATGACTAATTTTCTTATATTCATTACTAGTGAAAATGCTACACGACAGAATTTGATAGAAATTAATTGCATAATATATTATTTCGTTTTATAATAATTGTCGTTTTAAGGATTTTTTGTTTTTTCATTTTAATTGTCGCTTTAGAAAAATGAAAACAAATTTATTACTTTTTTTTTTTCTAATTTTACTCATATTATTTCAACTAAATTTTCAATCACCTCACGCAACTGAAAACTTTAAGAAATATTGAAATTTTTTTCTACTCTCTTGTATCGATAATTTAGATTTCATATTATTTTTCTAGCAGAAATCATTTTTGATTTATTATTCCGCAATAATCTAAACTCTATTTCAGTGAAACGGTACGATTCAAGATATTGTATTCAATTCTAAGCAATTTGGTATTTTTAATATGAGAAGCTATACAAAGGACCAAATTTATAACGTTTTAAAACTCACGGACCAATGCTTTCATATTTGTAACGATTTGAGGCTATTATAATAAAACTTACACTATAAGTACCAAAAGAAACCTATGTTGACACTATAAGGACCATTAGTGTAATTCATCAATAATGTCTGCCGAAAGAAGCAACTGGGTATATCACAGTAATGGTCTCGATAGTTTTGTCTCAAGTTCTATTTTGTCACCATTGTTTATTTGATATACTAATAGTCCCCAAATGTTGAACAAGTGACAACGATACATAAATTATGAAAATCATTACAAGTAACGAATATGTGATTTATCTATGTGTGAGATGTTCTTTTGCATGATGATTTAGGTCAATATTCTACGTTGAGAATATATGTAGCGTTTTGAAACGATTGGGACCAGATCGGCATGTTTTTAGACTCTTACTCTTATAATTGAATCTAAAGGGACGAAGTAGAACTATAAATGAAACTATGATGACCAGTAATGTAATATATAAAAATAAAATCTTACATATTCAATGATAAGAATAATAAAATTAAACCATGTATTCTTATCTCTGGGAGTTTCTTGGGAAAATATTCGCAACTAATGATTTAGAAAGGAATTTATTATTTAATCGTATTGATTTCTCAATATCTTACACATTTCACGTGTAGTGTTTGGACAGTAAATGTCAGGATTCAGGGACGAAATTATATGGCAGGTTAGTCACAGCCACTCAATAATCTAAAAAAATTTACTGCAAATTTTATATTCTAATGTGATTCTTACAAGTGATTGTTTAGCCATCTTTATAATTTTATATTACGTTTGGTCCACTTACTTTTAATTCTTGGCTTTTTTGTCTTTTTTTTTATATTCATGGGTTTCGGACCGATGCAACGGATCCATGCATTTCACCTTCGAAAGTTTTTCTACACGAATTAGTGTAAATCAATAATTTTCAAGTTATGGAGTATGACCTAAAGAAATTGCTCCTAATGAGAATCGAATTTCAGATATAAATCAGATTTATGAGACACGCATCTAACCAACCTTTCAGTAACGTATTTGCATATTGTTCGAATTCTTTTTTTTATTTATCATGTAAAATTAAACAAATTAATCTCTCCAAATATATATTTACTTGTTGCTACAAATCCTTGTTGAGTTGAGTAGATAACTAAAGAAATTCTAAATTTAATGTCTTTTGTAATGTTAATGACTGTGTATATTGCTCCAATGTAGTTCGTAACACAGTTCGCCAGCAAATGGACTAACGAAACTCTTTTTCTCCAAAACCATTTCCGGTATCGAAGCTCTTTATTTTTCACAAAAATAATTTTTTTTTTAATATTAGAAAATTCACAAATAAATAAATAAATTGTTCCAATTTTTTTTATACTACCATTATTATTTCTAAAGCTTCTAAAAGTAACTTATTTTAAAATATGTAACCATTTTTGAAATTGCATATATTTTGTAGGGTAAAGTTCATTTTGTGCCGTGGTTTGCACCAAGTTTCAATTAGCTCACTATCCCTTTATTTGTATGTTTAATTATTTATTATATTTTGAATTATTTATAATATCATTACTTCTCTTTTTATTTTATATATATTTTTTAAAGCCGCATTACTCATCTACATTTTCCTTATCGAATTCCATTTATTAAAATTTGCTATAAAGTTTGATAGGAAACCTCAAAAAAGAAAAAGAAAAAAACAAGAGTATGACAGGAAATTACTGTTACAATCCACAAACTCAGTATTGTTTCATTTAGCAAAAATTATAGGGCAATTATCAAAAATACCCTCTAGGTTTCATCGTTTATTGATTTAGTCCCAAAGTTTCTATTTGTATCAATTGCATCCCCAAGTTTCCATTATATCATCATATAGTTCCTTTTGGACCATTTTGCTCTTACTTTTTATTATACAATAAATTAGATTGTTATTTTTATTTATAAAATTGATATTAAACTAAAGACAAATTATTAAATAGAAAATATTAATTTTTAAATAAAACTTAAGCATTTAAAAGAA
>MKEJ01089192.1:0-13495 GCA_001753735.1 Embelia ribes
ATAAACATAATACGCAGTGTAAATAAATTCCAAATAGACGAAAACCCACCAAAGTTCCCCCGAGCACTGTCTCTCTCTCTCTCTCTCTCTCTTCCCGCCAATAGGGGTTTCTCTCTCTTTCTGGTATTATACAGGTAGATTTATTTAGCATTTCGAAATTTTGTTCACCAATGATTGAAAGTAATAAGTTTATATTATCAGCAAGATTTGTCGTTGTTTTTTTTCAAATTTTTTTGCATTTTATTTGCTCTGGCAATTTATGTATTTATATTGTTTGTTTTAGAAGCATTCGGAATTTCAAATATCCCCAATTAGAATATGTGTCCACATATATGCATATGGATAATTAGATATATCCTGGCATGTTGTTTTGGTGGCGGCCTGTGATATTCTCGAATTGATATTAGCAGTATTTAAAGCGCTAACTTGAATAGTCCATTGCGACTTGAGTGCCGAGTTCATACCCTTGAAGCAGTCTCTCTCAAAATTGGGTAAGGCTACGCATATTATATCCTTGCCAGACCCAGTAATGCTGTAGATTTTTGCACTGGACTATTCATAATAATAATAATAGCATATCTTATTTTCTATAGTCTCCATATATGCTTTTATGCTCCTTTGGTTGTATATTTCTTGTACTGTAGGTGGTTGAGCTTCGAATCGTCACCCACTTTTCTCGATTGCGTATTCATTACTGAAATTGTTCATGAGAGCTCCATTGTTTGAATTTGTTCTAACATTATATATAAGTGTATGACCCGGTGCACAAGGTTTCCACATTACAAGGTTTGGGAAGAGCGTAATATATGCATCCTTATCTGGAGGCTGTTTCTAGGGTACTAACCGTGACCCCAGGTCGCAATTGAAGTGTGCATTATCCTAACTTATGGAAAAATTCAAGTTTGGACTTTAAACACCATTGGTATCAACAAATAAAAGAAGAAAATGTATTTGCTACTCTTTAGGAGTTGAGTTTGATCAATTTGATGCGACATTGATATCACTTGTGTCTAAGATTAATTTAATTGACATAATCTACCATAGAAGTAGAGTAATAAAAAACTCACTTAACAACATATAGTTCACTTGATAAAAAGTTCAAAGAGAGTTCGGACAATGGATGCTTGGGGACTACACTAGCATGAAAAATAAGGTGTTTCTTTTTGAAACTATCCGTGAGTAGGGCAATTTAACCTTTATTTGCTTGCAATTACCTTGTCTTTTCCAACACTTTTGCATTGGTAGAAGTTGAGAAAACCAAAGTAAAAACAAAAAATTTGTTACACGCTTCATGAGTAGTTGCTTATATTTTGATCCATTCGACAAATTTGGCGAGGTTATTGTGAGAGTGTCCACCTTCTTTGGCACTATCAGCTGCCATTTTCTTCAGCTCTAAAGCCTTCGCTTTGTTGCTTTTATCCGTGAGCAGTTGCTCCACCTTATCCTTGATTTCATTTTTCCTAATAATTCCCTTTTCGTCACGCTCAAACCCCAAACTGATTTCCCAAACATCACAAATGTAGCTCTGATCTAGAAACTGGTCAGCAAAGTAAGGCCAGCACAGGAAAGGGACCCCATTGCTTATATCTTCCATAGTAGAGTTCCATCCGCAATGACTTAGAAAACAGGCTATAGAAGGATGAGAGAGAACTTCTTGCTGAGGTGCCCAACCCACCATTCTCCCATGATGTGTTACTCTTTCCTTGAACCCTTCTGGTTAAGCATCATCTTTATGGTTCACTATGTCTGCTCTCACAACCCATAGGAATGGCAGCCCCAAAGCCAGTTCCTTGAACTGGGCATTGTCGAAAATTGTGAAGCTCCCAAATGCAACATAGATAACCGAGTTTGCTGGCTGTTGATCGAGCCACTTTAGGCAAGCCAAGTCTTCTGGCCAAAAGCAATCCACAGATTTTCCTATCCGGTTACTTGCCAGAAGGGGGCCCATAGGTAATAAATTTGGATATAAGGAAAATGCTGCAGGCTCTTAAGTCGTAAAATGAATTGCCAATTTGCCAATCCGTTGTTTGGATCAATTTGTTATCTACTAAAAGTTGCTGGAAGAAGATTTCGTGTGCCTTTCCATGGACAAAGCAAAGCCATGGTAAATTTTTCGTATTGATAGTAGGCATGGTCGGCGATTACTGAATCATTTAATATGTAATTGGTATTCCTGCAAAAGATACTTTTTATTAATTATTATTATATAATTCCATATTGCAAGTTATGTGCCATTAACAATAGCTAAGTTTTTAAATACTCTGTTGCAGTATATAAAGAAAATAGTAATAAAAGAAGCCTGGCGAAAGGGTACTAATTCTGACCCACAACTAATATGTTTATTAGTTTACAGTTAGATGTTAGGTGAATTAAGGGACTTTATGAAGCATACCATAATTAAGTTCCTACTTTAGTAATACCTCATGCCATCATATTTGTTATGCATCAACTTAATGGTTTTCATGAGCTTGTGACATTTTGCAGATTAAATTGATGCTTCTTTTAATAAATTTCTGTCATCTCCCAATTCCATATTTGATGTGTGTAACTTTCCTTGTGATCCTAATTTTGGAATAAATTTCGGTCATCTCCCAATTCTATATTTGATGTGTATAACTTTCCTTGTGATTCCAATTTGTTAACTTTGGCCGCAGGGTCCACCTTATTTTGTACCCCAGTAAAAATGATATATGTTATGAAAATTTGAAGGAGGGATTTCAATCTCAATTTCCCACGCTTGGTTTTTTATGCAAAATTAACAAATGGTCTCTTATCTCTGTCATCTATGACTCCATCGTCCATCATCTTTTGGATGCTTACAACCAAGCACAGTGTAGCAGCAGCATCTTCTGGCCAAACGTAAGCTCTCTTAATTTGCAACTTCTCTGCTATTCAAAGAGCAATTCCCAGGCTAGAAATAACACATGTTTTCTTCATCTGATTGTTTAATATTTTGCAAGAGCTCTTCCAGTTTTCCGGGCATGACCTGGTTCATTGCTTTTATTGACCTTTCGAAGTCATTCCTGTCCTCCCACAGTTCCAACCCATCTGGGATCGAAACAAAATTTATGAGATTCCTTACATTATCTTCCTTGGACAATGCATTCATGATCCTTTTGTGGCTAAAATTGGTGCTTACAAAAGTGATTTTGAAGCCATGTTTGGCTAGGTTTTGCATTAGCTCTAATAGGGGTATTACATGGCCTTGTGCTGTGGTAGGAATAGCTACTACATGCGGTCTCCCCATTTTTTTTGCCGTACTTCAGGTTTCAAGTACACTAGGAACTCTATATTATGTCTACATATATAGGCAGCCGGGAAGTGAGCCGTTTGCCGATTGAGGAATCTATGCTTAAGGTGTTGCAGTTGCAGGGCATGGAGTTTTCTAGATTTTTTATTTCTTTTAGTCATATTATTCTTGTCTAGTGTGATTTCCCTTTGCTGACGACTACAAATGCTGACGACTACAATGAATTTTTCTAGCTTTTAACAATCGACTTTTGGAAATGTCTCAGCTTTAGTTTCATTGACGTAGTGTTTAATCTTAGGCTACTTTTCTCTCATATATATGTATTATAGCAAGTCTTTAAATTACTTCAGTCCTAGGAATGCTTTGATTCCTAGAATAATAATTCATTTTAAGATTTTTCTGTGGTAGAAGTATCTTCTATGCGTCGAATCATTAGATCTGCCGAATGGTAGAGGAAAGATTGTCTTTACGTGCTTTGCTTGGTAATGTGGGCAATCTTTAGATCTGCCAAATGGTAGAGGAAAGCTAACCATGTGGTCCACTTGACCTCGGTTTTCAGGGCACAGCTTTGTTGCCTTATTTTAGAAGTTTCTGCTCGTAATTAATTATAATTGTCCTACAAAAAACCAAAAGTAGGAGCACAGTTAGAACCTTGAGCATATCCTATGCCGATCAAAAGATGCTTGTGGCTAAATTTCAAATTAAAATATTGTTATTTATTCCAATCATTTAGCCACATATTACCTCAAAACCGTGGATATAGGTGGCAATTTTGATTGAATATCATCTGTATGATAACCTAGTTGCAAGACTAATAGAAAACTCGACAGAAAATTTGTTTCTCTTCACATAAGTGGGATGAGTAGTTTGAAATTGATTTGGATAGTAAATGAATATTTACAACATTTTTTTTTTTCCATTTTCCAATCTCTATTCCACAGAATGCAGTGTTTTGGTTAGTTGTTGATGGCTTCATTTCCTGATGATATAAATTAGTTTTTGCCATGGACATATAGTGATTGCTGCTATCGTAGATGTTTAAATTTATTGTCTTATGCTCTCTTACCTTTTAAACTCAACCTCATCCCCTCTTGCATGTATGATGCTTACGCAGACCCTTTTGCATCTATTGCACACACATTTGCATCTCCCTATTCTCGTCAATATCAGCTCAATTGTTATCTCGTCTATCAGGCATTGAAAGAACGGATGAAACTAATCTCACCTTCCTGCTTTGTCTATGTTATCCGCAAGACTTGTTTTCTTAATCTTTTTAGACTTTACTTCTCCTGGCAATTTTTTATTTATATTGTCTGTCCTTTACAACGGATGAATTGTTGCTTTCAGGAGCTCTTACTTGAATTAGAAGCTTTGAAACATCTCCAATTAGAATTTTGTACATACATATGTACATAGATATATCTTATTTTCCTTAGTCTGTTAATGTTTTTATGCTCCTTTGGTTGTTTATGTCCTCATTTTTCTTGAAAATTTTGTTATTTGTTGTATTGTGGGGTTAACACGCTAAAAATGAAGATAAAGAACAAGAATATGTGATGGAGATAAATAAGGAGGATTTGGATATTTTACGTATTTTATTTATTCAAATAAGTCATCGTTTTATTTAGTTTAATAAGTTTGTCTATTATTTCCATAGGGAATTTAATTGGGTTATCTAATATTTCCTTTTATGTTTTGTTATGATTTTATTTCGTTTTCTGGAATTAGGGTTTGTTCCCCTATATATATGGGGCTTATGAGTCTTTGTTATTTAGATTTTAGAATTGATTATTGAGAAAAAAATAATTGTATTTCTTCTTCCTCTTCTTTCGTCTATTTCTCTGCTTTTCGCTTCTATTTCTCTCCTTTTCTCCTCTTTTCTCGATTCTCTTTAATTGGTTATGCATCGGTTCTCCTTATTTTAAGGGTAGCACGATAGTAAACACCAATTGAATAGTGTTTGGACATCTCCGCCTTCACAGGCCCTCACCCCCTCCCGCCACTTTCCTCTCATAACCGTCCGCATGAACCCGATGCCTTAAACAACCGAAGTAGTTCGAGCTACGAAACCAATTCTAAGAACCGCATTGTAGACATTGTTTATGATCCTTTATTGGGTTGATTGGTCACGAAAAGAGGAGCTAGACCTAGTGACGGCGACGATAGGGATGAGAATCATTCCCACCATTATATCTACTTTCATCCCCTAAATTTTTTAATCCCTACAGTTCGGACTCTTAAACAAAGGTTAGAGTATAGGGAATGCCCACTGGACCCCCTAAATTCAAAAATAGTTTTATCAATGATCCTCTAGTTCAAGAGGATTGCAGTAGCAAACCCCTACTTTTTAGGAATTAAATAGTACTATTAGATATGCTTGTATGGGCATTCTTTAAAAGTTATAGAATTTGGTATAGAGGCCCTATAAAGTTACTGTGGGAGTGCCCTAACAGGAAGCAAGGAAGAAGAAAAAACACTAGTGTTTTTGAATATCTGTTACAGGTTGTCGAAATAGGATACTAAGATTATGTACTAGTATTAGGTATTTCTTAATTTGAATTGATTTGGGTTTTTGATAAAATATGGAGCATCTGTATTTGGTATTGGTAGCACGGGACTAAGACTAAACCTGGTATTAGATTTTTCAGATTTTGAATTGATTTGGGTTGTTGATAAAATTATTGAATATCTCTAACTGGTATATTGGTAGCATGAACTTAAGATTTGTCACTAGTATTACCGTATTTGACATGTTCTAATGTAAATAATTGAGTTATTGACAGAATTGTTGAATATCTGTAATGGGTAGCGGGAACATGAAAATAAGATTGAACCATAGTATTAGATATCCTAACCTATTATGATTTAGGTTGTTGATAAAATTGTTGAATATCTGTGACAGCCTCACGGGTATTGGTAATGGGAAACTGAGTTAAACCCTAGTATTGAAAATTTCTCATTTGAAAACAATTTGGATTGTTTGATGAAGTTGTTGATTTTAATTTACAGGTATTGATAGCACCAAACTAAGGGTCATAAATATCCCATAATTGGAATGTTGGGTTATTGATATAATTCTTGAAAATTTGTAACAGGTTTTGGGAGCAGGAAGATTGGGAAGGGAAAGAGGAAGGCACATTGGGTGTGCTCGAGCTGTGGGCACTCAGAAGGGCAGTGGTGGGGCTCATGCCGAGCTTGTAATGAGGTTGGAACCATTCGGAGTTTTCTCGAAGGGGAGAGTGATGGTGGCAGTGGTGGGAAAATGAATGGGTTCGAGATCTCGGAGATCGCGGTGAAGTCGTGGTTGCCTCTGCAGACTGGGGTTTCTGTCCCTTTGAGGTTGACTGATGTTAATCGGGGTATGAATCAGATGACTTGGCGAATTCCCCTGTGAGTTTTCTGTACAAGTATGTACATATGCCTGTTTACATTTGGAACTTTCATGAATTTGATTATTGGCTAGTTACCTAGTTCTAGAAATTAGCTAACCCTTTATTTTGTGTGTGTATGTGTCTTTTCCACTAATTACATGTTTTATGCTTGACGTTCAGTTGTGGACTCTTCGGAAGTGAAGTCGCTAGGGTTCTAGGGGGTGGTCTTGTGCCGGGTATATTTTTTCTTTTGCGTGAGGTTGTTTCCATGGCATCATTCATGGAAATTCAGTCTTAAGTTATTGTTTTTATTCGGTATTTAGACACTGCAGTTGAATGGTAGAAGTTTTCAATATGTTCTGACATTTCCCCAGTATTTTAGGTTCTTTGGTTTTAGTAGGTGGTGATCCTGGTGTTGGCAAGAGTACACTGTTGTTGCAGGTGTGTATAGTTTTTTATTTTCAATAAATAGTTGCAGCTGTAACATTGTTTTTAATCAACTCAGTAGAGAATAGGTATCACTTTCTTCTGTTAGCCTGCTTAAGGAGAGCACCTTTTTTTCTTCTTCTTCTTTGCTGAGCTATATGGATATGTACCTTTTGCAATAAATACATGCTGATTTTGTATCCTACTTTTGATTTTGGAGATGGCTGCTATGATTGCAGAAGGGGTTGACAATGGGGAGCCAGCTCCGGTTGTTTATGTTTCTGGTGAAGAGGTTGGTTTTCAGTGATCCATATAGCATAAATTGCCCAAATCTATTGTATAAGCTATCTTTTGTCAGTGCAGGTGTGAACTGGCTTTCCTTGCACTATCCTTATTTTGCCTTGATGGGATGAAACTATTATTCATCTACACACTTATCTTTTCTTGCATATGTTGTGGGTCCTATTCTTCAGATTTTAGCATTTCATTTTTTTTTCTTTAAAATTTCTCGTCTTTTTTGGCCTTTTACTCCTTCCTTCCCATGAAGTGTAGGATTGACTGGCATACTGAAAAAATAAATTCTGGAGTATAAAAATCTAGAATTGGCATGATTCGTAAGAATCTTTTTACATGGCAGAGTGTTGAACAGATTGGAAATAGAGCAGATCGATTACAGATTGAAACAGAAGACCTTTACTTATACTCTAGTACCGACATTGAGGTACTTTCTTCTGGACATATGTGTGCAATTCACATTGTTCTCATTATCTTCCATTGTAGTCTTATCACATATTGAATCGCATGTTTGTGTTGTCTGTACACTTTTGTATGACTTCCTTTTTAGTAAGTGAACAATATTTGGTGCTGAGTTTGTTGCTTGTTTTCGCTTGCAACATATTATTCGAGTTTGTGAATCTCTTAACCTTTTTATTAACATGTTCCGTTTGTTCCTGCTCATACGTACAAGATTGTCATGTTAATGTTTAAATCAATACTTATCCCTTCTTGTTTGATGCCTTTCAGGATATAATGGACAAAATTCAGAAGCTCTCCCCTCGAGTTTTAATAGTTGACTCTATTCAAACAGTTCACTTGAGAGGGGTTACTGGAAGTCCTGGAGGAATTTTTCAGGTATGACAATTTCTTAAAGCTTTAGGAACTTGTATTTATCGAGGAAAGTCAGTAAGCAAATTAAAGCTTGGGCTATTTATTGATTTAGATTAGATACTTAAGTTTGAGTCACTTTTTATGTCCTTCAGACTCATTGGCCGAGGTTTTATGTACAATCATCTAATTTATAGACTTCCCATCTTTTAGCTGTGCGCTTCTAAAACATTTGTTTTTGACCTATTTGGTTGATAAGATGTTCTCTGGTACATTCAATGTGAAAAGTGCAAAATCGATCTTGATTTACAATTAGTCCCTTAGCTTGTGGCTACTGGCAACAGGATGTCATCAATGTTTTCTTTGTTAGAAAGGGCACAATATCTGTTATAACTTCCATTTTTTGATGATTGTTATAATCTCAATGCTTGTTTTATTATGTCAAGATCTTAAAATGTTGTCACGATGTGCTGTGAAGTTGAAGCGGCGACCACTTTTATGTGTTGTATTGATGTGTGTGACTAAGTTTATAACAGGTGAAAGAATGTACTTTTGCGTTGCTTCGATTTGCAAAGAAGACTAACATCCCCGTTCTTCTGGTGAGTTTACAGTTTTACCCTCAAGTTTATTGACTGCTCCTGTTCTTCGAATTTTGACTTGTACATTGACCTAATTAAGTGTCTCCATAAGGAATTTGCTTCTCTATGATGACTCTTTTATTCTCTTGGGAGATAAAAGGGGAGATTTTAAATGCAATTTCTTGTGCCTTTTAGATTGGACATGTAACCAAATCTGGAGATATAGCAGGACCGCGTGTCTTGGAGCACATTGTTGACGTCGTTTTATATATGGAGGTCGGTATCTTTTTGCAAGTCAATATAGATAGTATCTTTTTGCATGTTTTTTGTGGATTATTTACTATCTCCCCCCAATCGATAATTTGGAATTTAATTTCATTCTGCAATTTATCAAATGCTCAAGAATTTGCATTTAAAAATCTGCAGGGGGAAAAACATTCTTCTCATCGTTTACTTCGACCTATCAAGAATAGATTTGGGTCCACAGACGAGGTATGTATGAAGTAATGCTACATTTTATGTCAATGATGGTTGTTTGTTGTTACGTTTGTCTGTGGGGTGCAAATTTTCTGTTGGTCTTACTAATATAGAACACTTCTTGCTTTCAGCTAGGAGTATTTGAAATGTCACCGTCTGGATTACAAGCTGTCTTAAACCCCAGCGAAATTTTCTTAACTGAACCTCAAACCGATTCTGAAATTCTAGCAGGACTAGCTGTTGCTGTTACTATGGATGGATCTCGATCTTTTCTCCTTGAAATTCAGGTAGTAACCTATGTATTTGGTTATGTGTCTTTGTTTTTCCCCATTTGTCAGTTCAAACAAAAAATTAGGTTCAAACTCAATGTCTTTTGAAATTTGAATGTCTGGTCATTTATTGAGGGGCAATATCTTTCCTTTCTAAGTCGTGATCGAGGTTTTTAGCGGTTTAATATTTCTTGAAAATTTATAATTCCAAGTCAGCGTTTGTGGCTTTGTGTCTTTTTGGTTGTCTGTACTTGATAATTTTTCCTTGGGTTCAAGACTTGGGATTTTTTGGTGTTGGTAGTATAACTTGCGGAATTTATATGTAGGCATTATGTGCGCCTAGCTCATCAACGACAAGACAAGTAAATGGTGTTCAAGCTAGCAGAGCAGACATGATAATATCCGTTAAGTTTATCTCCTGGTTCTTGACTCTTTCGGGCGAGTTTCTTCAGTTGGATTTATAGATATTCTAGACTCATTTACCATGTTTCATTGAAATACTTGACAAAAAATACAAAACTATGTTTTCTTTGGATGGCAAAACATCCCGAAAATAAGGGGAAGAGAAAAGTCCATGACGTTGACATAGTGAGGATGCCACTAATTGAAAAGCGCTTAGTTGATAGAGCAGTTTGATTGTCCGATTTGCTGTTTAAGAGGATTTGGTCCCATTCTCACCACTATGTTTTCCAGAACCAAGCTCGTTTCTTTACTCCGCATGTTCTTGCAAAAAAAATTACTTAAGTGAGATGGAACTTAACTAGATAATTCACATGTCATTGCATAAATATCGAAAATGAAGAATATGCATTAGTTTATCATTCCAATTGTTTTAGATATCATTATTGTTTTAACTATTAGCATGTTAAAAGGTAATAATACAGATTACATAATTGCTGCCATTGTAATTATAATTTTTATTAAATGCTGACTGACACATGCTTTTTGTAATTTCCAGGTTCTTAAGAAGCAGGCAGGTCTGAAACTTCCAGAGAATGTGAGTTTTTGTTTAAAATCCTCAACATATTTCCCTAGGAAAATGTCTCTAGTAGGCTTGAATTCACAAGTACATTAGTAATACACACTGACCAAACATGAATACATATATGAGATAAGAATGGTGAAAAGACGGCATGAAATGGAAATAAGATCATATTTTAAATGATTTAGTTTCATGTGTGTAGATATATTTAGCGAGGAATCCCCAAAAATGTCAAGAGCATAAATATTCCCAATACAGTTGATGTCATTCCCTCTGAAACTAAACATTTCATCTTTCAATCATATTTATTTGGTTTCCACCTTCTCTTGTCATAATAGAAAGTTGTTATCACTTGTTCTTTCCCTCTTCAATATTACCAATCTTTCTTTCAATGACAGGGCATCTTTTTAAACGTTGTTAGTGGGGTGACTCTGTCAGAGACTGCTGGTGATCTTGCTATAGCTGCAGCAATTTGCAGTAGGCATGTGTTCTTGTCTTGTTAATTTTTTAGAGCACCTAAAATAAGCGTCAGTGTTTATTGTATTTGTTACGTGTGTTCTTTGTTGAAGTATTCATTTTTCTGAGAGGAAGATTATGCTGGCAATTTACGTTGGGAGCGAGAGAGATCGTTATTGCCCAAAACACACTGCTTTGAATTTAACATCTTCATACTTCAACCTTTATGTTTCAGTGATGTACATGTGGGAGTGGTTTTCCCTACCACCCTTGTCCTTGGATTTGTTAAGTTCTTGCATCTGTTTTTCTCTTCTAAATGGTAATCCGTATCTTGTGTGTTTTTTCAGTTTCTTGGAATTTCCTATTCCAAGTGGCGTAGCATTCATTGGAGAAATCGGCCTTGGTGGTGAGATTCGACCGGTAAGTATATACTCTCCTGTTACTGCAATTAATTCAACATTCAGTCTGATTGAGTGGTTGTGACTTGTGGTGTATTTATCTTAACTAGCCCTGTTTCAATTGTTCTCTTTAGAAACTGAGCTCTGCATTCTCTTCTTTTTCTCTTTCTTTTGTCTTTCACTTCTTTCCATCTCTAATATCTTCTCTTATCCTCTTAATTCTAATTTTCTTTTACTAGTTGTTACAATGTATCTAGTACTCTTAGCATTCAGATCATTTATAGGTCTCTAATAAATTTCATACTTGGCGGTTTTCATCCCTTTTGACACAAGACATATAATCTTAATAATAATTGCACATACCAATGTCCCTTGGCCTGTAAGTATCTTGTCGTACACTTCCATCATAGATGATATGAGTTCTAATCCGGGAGGTGAGAACTTAGCTTCCTGTAGTATCTTACCTGTTGTAAAACTAAAGAGACATTTCATGGTTTCTCTACAAAAAAGTTTGAAGATGTATCATTTATGTTTTTCAAGTTTCTTTTTCTCTTCTTGCATGGGTAGGTACCAAGAATGGATAAAAGAGTGCATACGGTGGCGAAGCTGGGTTACAAAAGTTGTGTTGTCCCCAAATCAGTAGAGAAATCTCTTGCAGCTATGGATATTGCTGGAATGAGCTTGATAGGATGCAGAAATCTCAAAGAAATGATCAGTAATGTGTTCACACCATACTAAGGGTGTTTGGCTGCATTGCAGCTTATAAGCAAAGAAAGAGCTAGCTTTTTTAAGACTTGAAAGAAATCTGATTAAAGCTTCTAGCATTTTTAGGCCAAAAAAGGTATTAAGCTTAGCTTAAAAGCTCCCAGTCGTATGCTATTTAGCTTTAAGAGGGAGGGGAAAAATAGAAAAGCTTGAGTTTAAGAGCTACAACCAGACAAACCTTAATTAAAGCTGGGAATTAGTCTTAGGGATATCTGTCCTTGACATTTGTACAATGTAATTGGGGGTATGTATGGGTAGGATAGTTTCTTTACCTGTACTGTGTTTTCTCCTAACTATTTTCCCATCCAGGCATTTTGTTAACCGGCTGTTTGATCTCTCGATTGTGATTTTATGGCTGATAATTTTTTAATTCGGTCTGGTGGAAAGAGTTGTAAACTAGTTGTGATTTGAAATCTAGATTGCACAACCGTTTTGTCGGGGTCCTTTTTCATTTATTTTTTGCGTGATGTTTATGTAAAATGTTGATGAAAATGCTGTACCAAAATTGTTTAGTGAGTTTTTCTCCAGCGTTTACAATTTTGTCATTGATAAACACTCAAGTGAAGTATGATACTAGAAAAGCTTAATTTCTTAGTTCAAGAAATACTTGCATCTGATGCAATGAATTTTTGTAGAAGTTAAAGGAGAGATTAGATCAATTTTACTTCTACGGAAAGATTAGTTTGGCATTTGAATTAAGTAAGTACTCTTTAAAACGTGTTCCCACTACAAAGCTTGAAGTGAAAATCATAGTTATCAAACCTTGAAACTTTGTTTCACTGGAAAAGCCAATTTCGGTACCAAAACGTTTAAAACTCAGTCGCGCAAATTCTTAAGCCAGAAATTTGCATACTACTAGAAACTCGTAAAAGTAAAACAGAAACCTTGATCTTATAATATAATACAATTCATATCATCTTATAATAATATATAACTATTTATATAATTGGGAAATGTATTATCTCATGTCAACTTAGTAAATTCCAAGTTTCAGGCATAATTATATTCTTTATTCAAATATAATTATTCTAGTAGTTACTTCCCGTCTCTCCCATATCTGCATGTGAATATCTACTATATACTACAATACATGCGTTGTCACATAGAAGATAATAATATTTAATTATAATATTAATCTCTCTTTTCCTACGTGCCAATGCGCTATCTCTTACGTGGCAGCACATCATCTATAAAATCCTACTCATTTCAAATATCAAGTTTTCCGTTTCTATACTCAAAATTGGCAGTTATGATCAGAACTCTGAGTTCTCAATAATCTTCATTTAGTGGACCTAAATCCTTTATGAATGGATGTGTATCAGCTTCCAATTTTTACTTTCATTTATGCTCTTACTTTTGTCATTAGAGCATCTCCAATCACACTCAGCAAAATAACTACTTAAAATATATTTAAATATT
>MKEJ01089203.1:2263-14226 GCA_001753735.1 Embelia ribes
AAAACTATTTGCACAGATTTGTTTTAAAATTTTGGAAAAGCAGTTTTAAAAGTTTAGTAAATTAATTTTTAAAAATACGAGTTTAAGAAAAATAAATAAATTGTTAACCTGATCTAAAAACAATTATCGAATAAAATTTATTTAAAAATATATTACAAAAACATGGTGCAGAATTTAAAGATCATTTTTATAGATTTTCTTCAAATTTTATAAAATAGTTTTAAAAGTTTAAGGAAAAAAATTAAAAACACCCATTTAAGAAAAAAATAGATTATAAAACATATTTAAAAAATATTATATGTAAATAAATTTTATTACAAGAAAATAAATTTATATATTATTTATTTATATCGTTGTGTTGTTGGATTTTGTTTAACTTGAATGATATTGGATTTAATGAATAGAATTTTTTTTTTTAATTATATATTATGTATGTTACGGTGGTTAGTTAAATGAAAAGAGACGACAAAAAAGTATGAAATTTTTTTTTACTCTTTATTTTCTTTTTACAACAAAAATTTATTAAAAAATCAGCTAAATGAAGCCGATCGCAGCCTTCACAGAATTGCAATGGCTGCAGTTTTAGTCAAACCTTACATCCATAATTAAAAAATTATTGCATAATGTCATATATGTGTACCTCCTATCCTATCATGTATAAAGCTAATTCAACCACATCTTAATTGTTTATAATAAAAAGGACGGATCACTGTAGTGCCAAACTCAACCCACATAATTCAAAATCTTACGTACTATAAGACCCTTTATTATGATCTAATTTAATTAATTGTTTTAATTATTGTCTCCTTACATGTGATATAGGAGAGCCTCTTCCATTATCTGGACCACATTTTAGAAAACCCAAGAAATTATTGTCCAATAAAATCCACGCCACGTCTCAATTTATCATGGTTAGCTGTCCAAAGTTGTATGATCAATAGCAAAGCTCGTACAGCTTTGATTGTGAGAGACTAATGAATAAAAGTAATGCTCTTCAAGCTATGTGATATACACACACACACACACACACACATATATGAGGTGCTAAAGATAGGGATTTCGAGTGGAGACAAATTTTGGGTTATTTAGATTTGATTTATTCGTTCCGTAGAACTGTTTAGATTCGGTTCGAACTCGTCAAAGTTGAATTTAAGTTTGGCTTAGGCTCAAGCTTAGGCTCAGGCTCAGGCTCAGCTCGAAACCGATCATTTAGCGAGGGCGTTAGACTCGGCTCGTTTCAATAGACATAAATTATTGAATTATAAAAGTCTAATATTAAGAGGAATCTATCATAAAATTCTCATCTAATAACAATTAATAAACATATATTAAATATTCAATCTGAATTATATGAATTCAAATATCTAATAAATTTTGTCTTTTTAATTTGGAATTATATATCTTTTTCTTTTAAAATTAATCAAGCAAAATATAGTCTTTAACAAGCCGAGCCGGAAATTATTCAGACTCGGCTCGGTTACTTAACAAACCATTTTTTATTGCTTAGGTCCAGCTCGACTCGTTAATAAATAAATGAATATGAGCCGAGTTTTTAACGAGCCGTTGTCGAGTAGCTCATGAACAATTATGTTCATTTACACCCCTAGTGGTAGCTTATAAATTGCATAGAAAAGGACAACGTTTGACTATTCAGCTTATATATTGAGTATATTTGCTATTTTAGCCCAAATAAGCTGAAAATTTTAAATTAAATATGTTTGATTTTTTCTCAATCATAAATAAATTAATTAATTTATTTGAAAACTATAACCAAATAAACACTGCATGCATGCAGAATGGCCCATGAGGTTCATACCAGATGCCCAAAAACTTAGAAAGCAGTTTTAATATATTTCTAGGTCCACCATGTGCCATTCCTCAGTTGATATATAATTTTTTGCATAATCGGACACGAATGAATAACATTTTTAAAATAAAAAATTAAAAAAAGGCATGACAATTGCTTATAAATATATGTAGTATCACAACATTGTGATATGTGTGAACTATTTATGCCCGTTAATGTGAAAAAAAAAAATATATCGATGGCGAAAACTAAATTCTTAAAATCTATACACTTAAGCAACACAGTTTAGATAAAAGTCATAAAGTAACAATGCACAATTTGTGTTAATTATAAATGATCAAATCTATCATTATAATTTTTGTTATATTCTTATTTCTAATAATTATGAAGGGTATAAATTATAATTTATTTAATTGTGTATTATTTCAACTTGTTAAAATGGGAACTGTTTAATTTTTTTTTATACATCCAAAACAGAAAATTGTGTTATTTATTGACCGGGGGAGTACAAAGTACAAGCAACTTAAATTATGGAATTAATAGAAGGAAAATTAACAATATTTTTTCAGTTCAAACTTACTTAAAAAACTCAAGAGACACTACCTGCATAATTTAGCTCAAAACTAACAAATAAGGGGCTTATGAACAATAAAACTACAGATCTCCCTTGTCCGAAAACCACGCGAGCTTACTTTCGGGCTCAACCATTCGAATGGGCAACAGTTCTGAACTCTGACCCTGCCACCGCAAGGGTTTGAGAAACTATATGTTGATATATAAAAAAAATGAGAAATAAACAAGATACATAGATTTGTTGATTCAGTTCATCAATATGACTATGTTTGAGTGCGCCCAAGCAAGGAGTGTTTCAATATGAGGTGATTTTGGCAAATCCGAGATGACCAGCACCCATTTTTGGATCTCGCAGACGAGAGGATGGCCTGGGAATAGAGACGCCACGCGTCCATCGAGGCCCATTTCTAGTAGCATGAGATCAAATTTTGGAAAATGGGCGAATTGAGAAAAGTTTACGGTGCTTGTCTTGACCAAATGCTTGATACAAGTCTCATGGTCATCGGCTGCTCCTTCGGTTGGTAAGGTACCATTGATGGCGCAGACATTACCTATCGGGTGGAATTGATACCTACACATTATAAAAAAGGTAATGCCACACGAAATACAAAGGTTTTAACGCAAAACAGCCAAACAGTGATGTATCGGCATTATATTGGACACACGATGAAGAAAAAGCTCTCCCGGCCTTGATTTTTTAAAGTATTTCATGTTATCTTTGGATATTAAGGATTTGCAATCGCCGAGGATTTCATGTTGAGGAGATGATATACATACGTTTGCATACGCAACGTAAATAAAAGATTCTAACACGATACAGGGAAAAACTACATTGTATTAGATAGACGAGGTAACAAGGTCTCCCTGTGTTGATCTTTAAAAATGTATGCTTCGAATACCGGTATACCACATGCCTGTACATATAGAAACATTCAATACATAGCATTTTCAATTCCCGTTAACGCGGTATACGCAGGTGTTGGCCATACCTTGAAGAGAAAACCATCGTAAGCTGGCTGGTAAGTAGTACTATCTGATGGGTCTTTCGGCACCACTCTCACATCAACCCAAAACACATGCCATTTCGACCACTCGATGGAATCAAGGTGCAGAGATTCAGACTAATTAATTTCCCGAATTATCAAACAAGTACGCGATCGACGGCATCAAAATTACTTTTTATCATAATTATATATTCAGGCGTATCACACTGATGCTCAAGTGATCAATTGTGTTTATGGCTCACCGAAACCTTCAAATCGATCCAATCACCAAAGAAAATCAGATTCTAGCTGGGGAAAGTCAATTGTAGCAAATGATACAAATCTCCGAATACATCAACAACCCAAAAATTAAAACTTTAGAGTGGAAAACCGATAGGCCCCGATAACTACGTGCAGGAACGAAACGAAAAGGTTTGGAGTTTGGCTCGGGTCCTATGAATGACCTATACACAAACAATGACATGATAAAACTTAACTCAATTTCTCAATTAGGATAAACCTCGTGACTAATTCTTCCAAACTTCGATACTAGGAAGAATCTAAATCTATTAATTAAATCCCCAAAAATATATGGGGTTTTGGTATTTAGAAGTTAGAAATAGATATAATGAGTCTCAAACACCCCTCATTATAATGAATTAGTTCATCCTAAGACTTAGGAGTAGACTAAAATTGTAGATAAAGAAATAAAAATTTTGACAGCTGTGGGATTTGAACCCACGCCCTTTCGGACCAGAGCCTAAATCTGGCGCCTTAGACCACTCGGCCAAACTGTCGCTCTTTCATGTAATTTTGCTTAGACACAATATTACGATTAACAATCATTGTAAGAGCTAACTTATAACTTTTTTGTTTTCTTCCTTAAAAATTAATCGACTACTCAACATTTAAAAAGAACCTATTTTTTGTTTTGATTCAAATAAATTGAAAATTTTAACTCATTTTTTTCTTAAACAAAAATTAGATGCATTATTGGCTTTTTTCGCTTACTAACTTTTTTTTGTACATGGAAATAAATTATGTAATTTACAAGGACAAAAAGATAAATACAAATATGCGTAGTATTTTGTCAGTTTATGTTTACGATGACTGGGAAAGGAGGGTGTGAAATAGACAAGAGGAAAACACATTAATAAATGGAAAGAGAGTCTGACTCTAAATTTTTTTGGTGTGGCTTAAAATAATATTTTTTAGTCAAAAAAATTAAATTTTATAATTAAAAATTTTGAAAATAATTTTATAATTATATTTCAAAAATTACATTTTTGTTGCTAAAAAACATATTTCACACTTACACTTTTATAAAAAGTATTGGATGCTATTTTTCGTTAGTAAATGGGGCGTCTTTTACACTTTCTTTGCTTTATCTTTTTCACTTCCAACCAACTCCACTTTATTTCACTAATTTCGATAAATGGATGAAATCATTATAGACAACATAATTTCTAAGACTCATTTACCAATCATTTATCTTGAATATATTTCCACCATTCAATTTTAATTGTAAATTTAAGTTAGAGTATAACAATTAATAAATCATGAATTAGTCTCAGTGGTAGAAAAAAATAATATTTTAATTTATCATCTTTTATTAAATACTCAAAATATACCACTCTATTGTCTAATCAATTAATAGGGGTTAAATTAGGAAAAATAATAATTAATGATTCATTAATTTTTTTTAAATGAACACTTAAAATAAATGAAAAAAAAAGTTCTAAAGTGATAATTAAAAAAAAATTGATGAAAGATTGTATCTCTTCACAAATAATTACTCATATATTAATTTTAGGTGTCCAACAAAAATTACCCATATTTCAGGAATGCCTTGTCACAAAATTGAATACAATACCAAAATTATTCTTCAATAAATTTTAGGGGCAATGGTAAGAGAAAAAATTATAATGATGATTTGGTAAGTTGCATTAATTTAAAAATTTTATTCCTACTTTTTAAATTTATCTTAATCTTTAGTCAAATCAGACAATTATTTATCAACGAAATGACTAATGTATAGTAATAAAGTAAATTGCTTTTGACTTAGGCTGCAAGAGCGTTAAGATTTAAAAGAAAACGATAGAGATGATCTTTTAATTATCCATTCTCCATTTGAACAAATTCATTAAAGCATAGCTAAAATTATACTTGTAGAAAATTATGCACAAAAATTTGTGCAATAAAGTCCATTCTGTCGATATTTCTCAAAATTGTATAATACAAAATTAATATAAATCAATTTACAAGCTACAATAGGGTGGATTTTTCTTTATGTAGATATCAATTTCATATGTTAAATGTACGTATAGTACTCAATCAACGTTACGAAAATAATAATAATAATAATAATAAATAATGCCATATCATCTAATTATGAACTAATTTTTTTTCGTACATTATTTCGATACACGATTATGGATACGTAAATAATCTACCTTTAGTATTTGGTCTTTTAAAAGATGAAAAAATCTTTTTCATCAAAGATAACATTTTGAATAGAGAAAGACCAACTTTTGTGCCAACAGAAAATAGTGACGATTGTTAAAGCCCTGAAATAGAAAAGTTAGGCGTCATCACAATCTTTCATATCCATACGCCACAGGCTTGTTAGATTTTCACCCTCTCTCTATATATATTCATATATACACACACATATATATGTATGTATCTCATTCCATCTATATATATCCCCTTCATCTAAGGAAGAAAATTGAACTCATCATAGCTTGAACAAGTGAAGCTTATGATTTATGGGGAATGTTGTCTGGTTCAATGACACTGATAGAGATTTTATCAAAGCTATACATATGTACGTACGAGTATATCGTATAGTATCATCGGACCAGGCTTCATTCCCCTTAATCTTAGCTTCCGATAACACCCTGAAAGTTTGAGCATCGGATCGATTTCGCAGGTAGATTTTGCGAATTAATCGTATTTTGTGTTACTTTTGCTGTAATATTATGTTTTGATATTATTGTTTATGTTTATTTTTGTGCAAATTAAGGTTGTTATTAGGTTTTTAGGTTAGCGGATTGGGTAATGATGAAAAGGGTTTAACTGTTTCTTCATTTTTCTGACAATTTCCATGATTGTCCTCCTCTTTTTTTAATTTATCATATGATCTTTTATATAGTCTATAATCATGATTTTTTTTACAAATATTTTAAATTATCTACTTTTAGTTCATCAGTGCCTAATATTCTGGTTACACGTTAAATTTCTCATATTGTTTATAAGTAAGTTTTTTTATGATGCTTATCTCTTCTTAATAGCTAGGTCTTACCTTCTTATTTTTATTTGTAAGAAATAAGACTTTACCATTTCAACTATAGTTGAATACGAATTGTAAAAAATAAAAAAAAGAGATCACTTTAAATTGTTACATGAATATATTGTGAATAAATCACGTTCTTAATATGAATGTCTTGTTTGATGAAACAAAATATTGAATAATATGTTGAACTAGTATAACGAAGGCTTGATGTTTTAAAAAAATTATCGAATAATATATATGTTGTAACATTAGTTCCCTTTACTTTTGCACCCAAAAAAAATAAAAACAAAAATAAAATCAGTTACGTTTTGAGTAGTCGTAAATGTACGTGTGGAGAATTACTCATTTTTGTTCCCGAACATTATGCTCAAATATTTGAATAACTTCATGTAGTGTGCGATTTTAGTAATTTCGGCATTCTTGTATGTATATGAATTAGACAAAGCTAGCAGTACGAATGCAGAATTTTATTAGGATAGGAAAATGCTGGATGTTATAATTCATAGGCGGATCCAAAATTTTTGCACGAGGAAGCCAAATTTAATTATGTCTAAATTAACACGAACTTCAAGGTGGGATATTGCTTTCCAATGTTATAGGATCGATCAAGAAGAGTTTATTTTTTTACTTCCAAACTTGTGGATTCAAAAAAGAGTTTTTTTTTCCTTTTCTTATGTACTCAAGCGTTGTTCAAAATACTGTTGATTATAATTACGATATCAGAAGATGTCACAAATGTGAAATTTTAAATTTTAAACACGTACTCGATAGAAAATACGGTTGTCAAGGAGCCGCACCTCTCTTTTTATTTTTTTTTATTTTTTCTTTTGGTTCATCTGAATTTGTAATTTGATAGAATTATCAAGTGTAGAGCATATAAATGTACACAGATGTTTTATTTTATATTCTTTGGTCCAATCCGAAATGTAATCTGTTGAAGTGATTCTATTTTTAGTGGCTTTTTTCTTCATTGGATGAGCTTAGCATCTCTCTCTAATCTTTTTGATACCTTTTTTCATTTTCCCTTTAGATGCAAAAATATCTAATGCCTAGATTTTTTTTCCTTTTTCTTTATTGAGGAATATTTGTGCCTTAACTTGAAAGAGAAGCCTCATTTGTTTTAATATTGCTATTATGTCCCAATTATGTCAGAATTTTTCAACCATCCTATTAGATTTTTAAAACAACAAAATAGTTGTAAAATATTTTAGGGTTAGTTTGATGGCAACTTATTTTTGTCTTAAAAAAAATGGTTGCATGTAACTTAAAATTTGCAGTTTATTTAGGCCAAGACAACAAATAAAATATTATTCAGCTGTTAAGTAAAAAAAAAAAAAACGATAAGTTAAAACTTATATATTATAACCAAAAAGGCCGTAATTAGGTTAACAGTTGTATATTTAATGGATACAACGATTTTTTTCATGTCTATTCCATAAATTTTCGATTACAACACCTTATTTTATGATTTTTATTAAACTCTAGTAATTTTTTAGTCCAAGTTGTAATTTCTGAATCATTTGTTCCAAAAAAAAAAAAAGAAGATAAATGTTTAATACGATGAAGAACCATACCTTTATCATCTGTACACGGACTTAAAGAACAACATTAATTTGCTCTGTCATTACTATATATTTTTTTTCTGATAAATTGTAGCCTCAAAAATCATAACTCAAATTTTAATTTTAAGGAATTATTATTTCTTTTCCAATAATAGTCAGCCACATTGTATTTCTCAGGGTCTTGTACCTCTCATTTCCACTCTTGTTTTTTTGGGCTCTAAGTGACATGTCAGGCAAATCCCCAAGCTAGAAGCCATACCATTTCCATGTTTCTTTCATTGTTTCCAAAATTTCATGTTTTTGGAAGTAGTTTCATCTGCTCCAAGTAAAAGTTTTCATCTGTTTCACCACAAGTGTATCATATTTTTGGGAATGATTTTGTTTTCTATTCACATTGTCAACTCAACTATGGACTTCTTTGTTTAACTTTTATAAGTTCCGATTTATCAATTTTTTTTTTACTTAAAATTTTAACAACATTTAGCTGTTCAACTTATAAGTTGAGCTTATTTGTTATTTTGGTATAAATAAGCTGTAAATTTTAAACTGAATGTATCAAAAAAAAATTCTAATCAGAAATAAACTAAATTATTTATGAAAACACTGCAACTAAACCAAGATCATGTGTTGTCCCATAGAATGTTACCACATTGCGTCAAAATTTTTAGAATTTGGGTTAATTTCATTTTTAGTCTTTTAGCTACATGGTGTGTCCCTTTTTGTCCTTGAACTTTATTGCTATGCACCTTTGGTCCCTAAAATTTACATTTATGCACCGTTAGTCCTTCCACTTTTGTTCACAAGTTATTTTGAAAGCATCATGGTGATACTTCGATGTTCGAATTTTATGATTTCGACGTGCATCTTATTGGTTCGGAATTGTTACTCATCAGTTTCTACATTCAATTGAACATCGATTTTTCTCTGGTTGTTACGTACCGTTTGATTTGGTCACAAAAAAATATACAATAGGAATTAACAATTGTAGAACAGAAATAATTATTTTTAAATTGTCATAGCGTTCGCATATTATATGGAAACATCCGACGTCATTACATTAAGGGACAAATACAGATGCATAATACTTAAGTATGGGACAAAAGTGAGACACAACTTATAGTGTAGGACTAAAAATAAAATTAATCTTAAAAAATTTTATTAAAAAAATGAATAGTAGAGTATATTATAGTGGATAAGTCATTTTTTTTTTTTCTAATTGAAAATAAAACTGAATGTATCTATATTAATTTTTTTTTAGTTTATTTAAATTAGAATAACAAATAAATTCTAATTATTAACAGAACACCTTAAAAAAAATGCAGAAATTTCAATTAAACGCCATAGTCATGGTGATGTAAAGTAGTCAACTGTCACAAAATCGATGTTAGATTAGCTGTGAAATTCCTAAAAATAGGACAAGACTCTCCAATTTCATAACAGAGTTCAAATTTCAAGAAATCAGTTTTTTCTTGTTTATTTGTAATTTCAGAAGCAAGTTCATTACATGTAAAATAAAGAAAAACTTTTTGTTTTTTATGGTTAAAAATTACACATACACCCTCTAGGTCTGGACTATTGCGAGTTTCCTCCTAATTGTTTTGGAAATTATAGCCCGAAGGCGTTTGTTTCTCCGGATTAATATGATTGAACGGTCGTTTTTCGGGTTAATCATGAAGCTAATGTAATCTCTAAATCCGTAAAATTATGGGTAAATTAATTTCACTTTGCCACAATGAGGTTTATGATAATATTGTGTATATATAGTCCATGTATTTAGCAAAAACCAAGAACACAAATTTCCATTTTCAACATTTATTTATATATTTCGGCCCACACACAACTTGGTTAGCGCTCTCATTTAACAACCAAGAAAAAGATTTTTTGTTAGCTGGCAAGGATTTATTCTGATTCGTTTTATTTGTTGATGCATTCAAATCATGAGCAATACTAAGTTTTATTTTAATTAAATTTAAGATAATACGTGAAAAAGAAAAAAAAAATACACCCTGTGTTGCACAAGAAATTGAGAATTATATAATTAATTACTTTTTCAACATTTATAAATTTCATCAGGCAAACAGCTAGCCTAGCTTTCATTTTCCAACTTAGATAATTAATTTCTTTTGTTAGATGGCATGTTTTTTTGTTTTTTGCTTTTTTTGGATTTGTTTTATTTGTTGATATTGAAATCATGATCAATAACAGGACACATATTTATTAATTTATTTTGAAAAAAAAGAAGCTCAATGTAATATGACAAGTCTGAGTTACTTATATTACAAAAAATTTTAAGCTTGTACATGGACGATTATAACGTGAAATAATTAAAAGAAGCCAACAACTCTTTGACAAAAAATAATAGAATAGAATAATGCTTAAGCTTTGTATAATCGGATATCTTAACTTGAAAACAAGAATTTAGTATAATTCCAAATTGTGATTTTATATTATTGTCAAATATGTCTGTGTTTTCAACAGAAGTGCAAGACAATAAAATATACGAGTTGTGATTATCGAACAATATATGTATATGAACTGCTGACCCGGTAATTAATTAATATACATTGCACTAAATTATTATAAATATACCAATAATATATATGTAATTTCCATTGAGATCTTTAACATAAAATATTTCATGAAGGAGACAGCTTACACGAAGCAAAAAGAGCAAGAACAACAGTTAGCAAAGGTATGTATCTAGCTCAATGACAACTGTATACAAATTTTCTCATTTGTTTGGTTTAACTTTTAATTAAATAGTTCAGTTAATTTTTGTCTGAAAAGAAAATTTGAATGCATTTAGTTTTAAATTTTTAGTATTTTTAGGTCAAAATAATAAATAAATCCAGCTTAAAAATTAAACAGTCAAATATTATCCATTTTCTATAAAATAAGATCGTAGGCTAACTTATAATATACAACCAAACAATCCCATGTGTTTGTATTTCCTTCACGGACCCAACTATTCAAATACGGGGTAGGTTAATAACGATAAAACTAATTACATTTAATTAGCAATAAAACTAATTATAAAAATATTTCTTTCATTGTAAACTTCAAATAAAAGAAGAATAATATCCGCATATTACCTTCCAAAAGAAAAATATACTCCTGAATTGCTTGCATGTTTAATATTCTCTTTCCATAAATAATACCGTTAACTTATAATTTTTTGCAAAGATGCAGGATGCTAAACAAAATGAACATTATTATTCTTCATAATCATTAAAGACATGAAAAAATTAAAATTAGTTTAGGTAATTTTTAGAGTTTGCCTCATGATTACAAAGGATGAAAATGGTAGAATTAACTAAAAACTGGATACTATCATATTATTTACAATATATCTCCTTCAAGTTTAATGCAAAAGAATAAAAAACAAAAAAAAATTGGTAATCTCAAATTTTCAAACAATAATAATTATATTTTATTTGAATACTTTTTATTAAAGGTTTGGGTTGCATGAGGTGAATATAAATCTAATTAAGTTAATGTAAACAAAATTGGAGAAAATTAGCATACTGTTAATTTTTTTTGAAGTGATAACTAATAGATTTACTTGTTTCAAAGTAGCAAATATTGTGATGGAAAATAAAAGACGAACTTTGAAATTAAATTGTGAGATAATGGATAGAAAATCCAAATCATTTTAACCAATAATAATTTGAAAGTGAAACCACCCCCACAAACCCATTAACCGCCATCTCTCTCCCTCCCTCTCTCTCTCTCTCTCCCAAATC
>MKEJ01089207.1:0-23361 GCA_001753735.1 Embelia ribes
TGCTTTTTCATCCAGACATCTACAAATCCATATTCTACCTTTTCTCCTTCTTTTTCAATAAGATCGTACAAATTCTTACAGTTGAGAAAATCTTCCATTCGAGGTTTCCACAAGGCATAATTAGTTGCATTTAATCTGATCATAGCATTAGAATTAGAATCCTCTATTTTGACTTTAAGATTTCTATGTCCAAGTTTGATAAATTATTTTTTCAGAGCAAAATCTCGAAAAACAGAGTCACCATTGTGATCAGAACAGTTGAAAACTTTGGAAACGCCTCTTGTTAGGCCCAAAACGGAGCTAGAATAAGCTGAAATTGCCCGAAAAAAGAAAAAGAATATTCTTTAATGGAAATGGAATATTTCGTTGCCATTAACGGAAATATTCTTAACGGGCATGGAATATTCCGTCTGTTGACGTGGCACCCGGGTCTGGTTGGATATGGGTTCGGTTCGGGTTGGGTCGGATCTAGGTTTGGTTTACCTGATCAACGGTCAACGGGTCATTAGTTCAACCCGGCTCAGTTCATAGGTCGTTGGTGTAACTGAATCGGTTTACGGGTCACTGGGTCAACCAGATTTAGTTCGTGGGTCAATGGTTCGAACCGCTACAGTAGCCGCGACTGAGACCACACGTCTTCAACCTTTGGACGATGCATGTGTAAGTGAGGCCCACGCGCAAAATATTTGAGTGGCACGTGCGGCTTACCCTGAAGTCAGAATACGATAATTTTTGCATCAAAATTTTCAGTTTGAAATGAAAAACCCAATTATATGCTCACTTTCAATTTTCGGATAAGTTTAAAAATTCACAGTTGTGCAAAAATTGAAAAAATCGGCAAATACTGGTCTGATACCACTTGTTGGGGTGCAAAAAATTAGACATGCTAAAATACGGATACCAAATTTAGCGTGCTTCGGCCAATTGTGCCTACATCTACGGAGATGAGATAAAATTTTATTTCAAATAACTCAAAAAGGATGCACAATTTTGTAACACACACAACAAATCTCACCTATTTATACTACAAATATGGTATGTTTCATGCCAAAAAACCCATCTTGAATTCAACCAAAAGGGTTACTATCATGCATCAAAAATGGTGTGGACATTTTATCAGCACTATTTATATAACGCGAAAGAAAATCAAGAGTATTATATAATATTATTGTTATAACCAATTTTGAATTATTTTATTTCGGCATTTCTTTGGTTTTTTCTTCGGGTGCTTGTGGGAAGAATTCTAGATCAAAATTCAACTACATTGGTTTAACGTACCTTGACTACTTAATTAGATATTGCTTTCTCATGTATAAGTGGACTTCCATAGGAAATAATTACCCAGCCTAATTCTTTTCAATGGTTTTAATTGAATGATGATAACTTGATACGACTTATTTTCTCTTTAAAATAGTTATCCATTCGTTAAAACTTGCCAAAAGTAAATGCTAGTTTTCCGCTATAGTAACGACAAATGAAGTAGCAAAATTTTTAACGAAAATTTCTAAACAACTTTTTAATTTTTGTGTACCCTTTTAGTTAAAAATAGGAAGAAAAATGCCAAATTGAATCAATTGAAATTGTATCCTTTTTACCATATAATATACAATACACATGCTATATATATTATGTGCGTGTTTGCGCGCGAGCGGACAAATAGACCAAATTAATGAAGTTGGGAAAAAAATATATATAAAATGAGATATACATTTTTTTTTTTTGGATGTAAACTAATAATAATGTAGAATGCACAGGATATCCAATTGAATAAATCTTGTGAATGATTTTTTCCTTTTTTTATATTGAGGGCAAAGAATGGATATAGAATAAATCACACATACATTATCACAATCGCATCTGAGTTTATCATCATTAAGATTAAGATAAAAAAAAAATAACAGCAAGTAATTTGGGGTAAAATATGATATTAATTAATAATATAAGTAAGGGAGAAATATATATATGTAGAGATAGAGAGAGAGAGATTGAAGAGAGGAGTTCAAAATCTTAGGAAAAAGACGTGAAGCCGAGAGAAAGAGCTCTCCAGCTGTTGCGTTTAGGGGGAAGAAGAAAGACTCATAGGGGGATCTCTCTCTTTATATACCCTCTCTCTCTCTCTATATATTCATATATATATATATATATATATCTTTATTATCTATCTTCTTCGAAACCCCACAACAACGTCAGCATCTCTGTGAATTTGGCATTCTCATCAGCAACTCGTGGCTCATTCCTGTTTGGGATCTTGCTTTGGGTTTTGAGATCTGAGCCCAAACCATATACATACATACATACATTCATACATACCTGCATTTTCGAATCTCTTATCTGCGGATCAAACTAGATCATCCCCTCCTAATGTAAGTACATTCTCCGATCTCTCTCGCCTTTCTATTTCCGTATTTATATCTCTGTATGTACATCTCTGTTACTGCTCTTGCTTTCATGGCCCTTCTGTTTTAATTCCTAGTTCCTCTGTTTGTGTAATTCAATTATCTATACCGAAGACTATGATCTTACCCAATTGGTGCATATTAGGGACCATTTGTTATCGTGTTTTTGTGGGTTCTGTTAGTAATTGAATATTTTTGAACTCAATTGTTACAGCTTAATTGGAGTAATATCTTAGTTATTGTTGGGGTTTGGGAAAACTGTGATCTGTGAAAAATGACTGCCAAATCCGAACTAGTTAGCCAAATCATGGAGGCTGGTACGGGTGCTTCCTCCTCCAAGGTTGAGATCAAGGAGACGGCGACAGACAAGGGGGCTTTAGTTATGACTTTGCCAAGTGACAAGCTCGAGGTTGAGGAGGTCGACGCCCCTCCCAAACTCGGTGGAGATTGCAATGGTCTTGCCAATAACCAGTTTCCTAATGCTAACGCCGATGATATTGATGATAATAAGGCTGATGTTAATTCTGTTGATGCCAAAAATGATACTACTATTAACAGTAAAGATGATGCTAATAATAATAACATTACTACTCCGAATCCACCAGGAAATGGAATGGATGGTGGTGGTGATGGCGATCCAGACCAACACTCGTATGTGTTTGTTGACTCTCAGAATAGTGGGGGTGGTGGTGATTCCTCCAGCGATTGGGATATCAATGTAGACAAGGAGGAGGAGGATGAGGATGCGGAGGTGGATGTGAACTCCATTATTCCTCAAGTTGAATTTCAGGAGGAAAAAATAGCTGAGGATGTGGAGGTGGATGTGAATTCTGCTGTTTCTCATGCTGAAGTTGAGGTGGACAAAGTAGCTGAGACCCCATTGATTCGCATGTCTGATCAATGTCGGGAGGACATCGTTCACCCCTTTAGTGTTGGCCTCTCATTTCCCCATGTAGAAGAAGATAAGCAGAATTCAATTGCTGCTGCTCTTGCTGATGTGGCATCTGAAAAGGAACAGCCTACTCATCCTGTGGAGGTGGAGATTGAGCCTGCTGCAGTAGTTACTGACGAACAACAAGTTGAGCCTCATGTTTTGGTGGTCCCTGACCTCATAACAAAGGAGGTGGTGGTAGTGGATCAAGTTGAGTCTGAGAGTTCACCACCTTTGTGTTTGGAGGTTGACAACCAGAAAACTACTGTTGTAGCACCAGCGGCAGCTGCAACAGCTGGGGATGTTCTACAATCTCACGAGGAAGAAAAAGCTAATAATTCTGAATCAGTGACATTGTTAGAGTCGAGAGAAGAAGACAAGGTCCCTGGGGCTGTTGGTCCCCAAGATGTTACTGACCTCGTGTCGTTGCTTTCACAACAGAAAAATCACCTGAAGGATACTACTACCACTGCACATTGCAACAAAAACGGTAGTGAAGATGAGTATGCACAATCAGCTTTACTCTCTGAAGCTTCAGATACCATTGGCGGCATCAAGGGGGAGAAAAGTCGTGACGGTGAAGAAGCTGAGATGATGCAAGCATCAACTACTGAGCTTGGAGAAGTTGTAGGAGAAGTCAATCAGGAGGAATCTCAACCTGACGCTACCAAATGCACAAGTTTAGAGGTTGAAGTTGTGGACACACAAACTGAAGTTGAAGAAATCCCAAATGCTCAACCCTTTTTGCCAGAATTTGCTGTAACATCTGTGGAGTCCTGTCATCCTGTTAATGGAGGAGTAGAGAAGCTTGAGGAAGAGGGATTCAAAGCATGTTTCAGAGCAAGCTTGAAAGAGCATGAGGATGGCCCCCCTCGAATCAAAGTTGATGACAATCTCAGTACCAGATATATTAACCAAGATGGAAATAGCGAAGCACCAGAATTATCTCATGAGATAAAAATCTCATTGGAACCTGAGTTGAAATTTGAAAAAGTCCTAGCTGATAGCGAAGAGAGCTGTCCTACTTTTAAACTCGAAGAAGAGGAAGCCTCAGTAGCCAAAGGTCTGACTGGTTGCCAAATTCAATATGCAGCCTCACAGAACCATTCCTCTGCAAATGACAATAATTTGCATTCACCTGATAATTCCATGGAACCAGAAACTGAGGGGGATGATCGTTTGTATCTGGTTAATAACACTGTGGAAGTAGAAGTTGAAGTTACAAAAGCATCCGATGAAGTTCATGAAATTTCGAAAGAAGAAAAAGCAATTCACTCATCTTGCACTGGCATCAAGAAAGAGACATGCAGCCAGCCACTTGCAGCTGGCGTAGAGAAGCTCAAGGAAGAGGGATTCGAAGCAGGTTTCAGAGCAAGCTTGAAAGAGCATGAGGATGGCCCCCCTCAAATCAAAGTTGATGACAATCTCAGTACCAGAGATATTAATCAAGATGGAAACAGCGAAGCACTAGAATTATCTCATGAGATAAACATCTCATTGGAACCTGAGTTGAATTTTGAAAAAGTCCTAGCAGATAGCGAAGAGAGCTGTCCTACTTTTAAACTCGAAGAAGAGGAAGCCTCAGTAACCAAAGGTCCAACTGGTTGCCAAATTCAAGATGCACCGTCACAGAACCATTCCTCTGCAAATGGCAATAATTTGCATTCACCCGATAATTCAATGAAACCAGAAACCGTGGGGGATGATCGTTTGTATCTTGTTAATAACACTGCGGAAGTAGAAGTTGAAGTTACAAAAGCATCCGATGAAGTTCATGAAATTTCGAAAGAAGAAAAAGCAATTGACTCATCTTGCACTGACGTCAAGAAAGAGGCAGACAGCCAGCCACTTGCAGCTGGTGTCTTGATTCCGGTAGAGTCATTTCATTTTAATGGTGGTTTAGTTTATGATGCTGGAAGGAGCAGTGATGGCTATATGATATCCGAATCTGAAAGCAACAACTCTTCTACGAACGGGATGGATATCTCTTGCACTGATGCTGCAGTCATATCTCAGGCTCCGGTTCAGTTTGGATCTTTTGTGCCTGTAGTATATCAAGTCAATGGTGGCTGTGGAGATGTTTCGGATAAGATTACTTGCCTAGAAGTCAAGGACTTTGAACAGGTTCGTAAAAGTGACATTTCAAAGCCACTATCTTCGTCGGAGGGGTTGAGTGCTCATCCTGTGGTCGAACAAACACGGGCTGTGGAAGTGGAATCTGTAGCAAGGCCATTCAACTTCTTGATCAGGATGCCGAAGTATTACGATGATGAACTGAATGAACAAATTAGACAAGCTGCATTACAACTTGCTGAGAAAACACAAAAAAGGGATGCCATCAAATTCAAGATTCAAATGCTCAAGGTAACAAATCTTCAAAGAATTCCTTCATGATTTTAGCCATTTTTTCAAGTTAAGCTAATACGTTTAATGTGATATACTGCCGCTGCCATGAACAGTCGAATGTGCAGCAGGCTCAGAGTGATTACACAGATACCTTATCAGAAGAGAGAGCTGCACGTCGGTCAATTAGATTGAAAAGGCAGGAAATCGATTCTGTCCAATCTGTCATTAATCGAGTGAAGAATGCCATCTCCGTAGAGGACATTGACATCAGGGTAAAGAATTATCCTCTCTAACATAAAAGTTCATGGACACCTCAATTCTTCATTGTAGTAGTTTAATTGTGCTTATTTATTGCCAGATAAAGCATATGGAACACATGATGCAACATGAAACGCTGCCTTTGAAAGAAGAAAAGCAGTTCATTCGTGAAATCAAGCAGTTGAAACATCACCGTGAACAACTCTCATCTAACATGGGTAGCCAGGATGAAGTTCAGCAGGCTTTTGATCAGAGAGACCAGATTGAAGAGAAGCTGAAGGTAATTAATTAGCTATCTCCTTTCTGTCGGCCGGCTTGGCTTGGGCTGTGAAGATCACTATCTGGTTTGGTCTGGAACCATGATGTTTAACATATTCTGTTGTCATCCGTGCAGTTCACTTCTTATTTCTTTCTCTTTCCTGACGGGGTTTGCATACACTGCAGCTGTTGTTCCCCTTGTACTATTTATGGTATCTTGTATTTTAGTGCTGATAATTTTCCGCAATTGCAGGTCTTGAAGAAGGACCTTGATCGTCTCAAGAACAAAGTCTCAGCAGCTGAAGCAGCAGCAGCTGCTGCAGGTAAAAGACTCAAGACCGAGAAGAAAATGCTTGAGGAAGTGTACATTCAGCATGGTGCAGCAAATAATGTTCGTCAAGAAGCATACGTGAAGTGGCAGAATCTCAGAAGACAATCTGATGAGAAGGTTTTTTTTTAATGCCAATGTGTACTTCCCTCGTACAGAATTTTTATTAATCCTTGCATAGAAAGCTGCAAGGGTGTCTGAAATTATTTGGCGAACTTTGACCTTAAACACGTCATTGAGACCAGTAGTACAGCTATACTAAAAGGCTAAAAACTGCTAAAGATTCACATTTAATGTCATGATGAAACTGATTGAGCAGAACAGTGGGCAAAATTCTGATGCTTTTGATTTGACAAAAAAAGTTAGTGACATTTATTTCTTGTTTCTAATAAGAAATTATTACTTGATAGCTAATATGCTTATAATCTCTCTCTCTCACTCTTGCACGTACAAACAAGTGTATGCGTGTAAAGAAATGCATATACATGCAATTTTGTCTTCTACACTGCTTTTTTGTAACATTAGAACCAGCCAAAGTGTGATGAACTACACAGTGTTACTCTGCAGTTTTGCTCCTTAAGTGCTAGATTGGTCGCTCATGTGGCTATCTATATGATGTTAACCCATAACTTAAGAATAATAACGATTGTGGATGTGAAAAGGCAGCCTTTATGTGTAAGTAAACTTCTCAATACTCTTTACCGTGCTTAGAGAGTATTCCCTTAGATGCTATAGGGATAAAAGATTATCTGTACATGTATATGGGATTTTAATAGTAGTACTTCCTTAAATGTGATTAATAGTTCTAATCTTACACTTTTACATAAGAAGATGCAGTTTACCTGCTATTGTTCCTTTAGTGTAACACATTTCTCTTGCCTTGGTGATGCTCTTGCTGATACGTCAATGTGCCGAACAACTAGCCTCTTGTACAGTGTTTACTTGGGGGTTGTGGAAACTTTCTCCTGCTTTGGGTATTAACTGTCACACATTAATTTCAGAATGCTCGTTTCTGGATGTACAAGAATGATGTAACAGCAGCTCTTGATTATGCATCAAGTGGAGACAAAGGAGCTCTTCATCGTCTCTGTCTGAACCAAGTTAGCCAAGCTTCTCTTCTTTTTTATATGGGGCAAAATCAGCTGTGACATTTTTCTAAGCTTTTGGGTTTTTCAGGTGGAGAAAATGATGGAACTATGGAATAATGATGATGAGTTTCAGAAAGAATACATTCGGTGCAATACAAGGAGCACAATGTGGAGATTCAGGACTATGGATGGTCGTGCTCTTGGCCCTGATGAGGAGTCACCTGTAGTTGCCAGTTTTGTTGATGAAAGAATTAAGTCATCAAGTTATAAAGTAGGTGTGGCAAACCCCGAATTAGCATTGGTTTCAGCAGACCTGGAGAAAAAGGAAGAACAGTTATCAACTACGAAAGCTGCTGAAGTAACAGAGGGTAAATCCGGGAAGAAGGTTGCAGAACAAACCAATGAGGCAGAGAAATGCAAAAAACTAGGTAAGCTTGCCATTAGGAACGGCTCTCCGCCTATCAACAGGTTGGTGGAAACAGTAGAGACATTGGAAGAAGAGTGTAATGAGAAGCAAACAAAGGAAGAGCAAGAGGTGACCAGGAAGGAAGAGAAGTTAAGGAAAGCAGAGGAAGAGGCCAAGCTGAAAGAGCAACGTCGGTTGGAAGAAATAGCCAAAGCCAAGGAGGCGTTGGAAAGGAAAAGAAAGATTGCGGAGAAGGCACAAATTAGAGCTGAAGTGCGGGCTCAGAAAGAAGCTGAACAGAAAGAGAAGGTATTATTATTGTTATTATTAATGTTATTAGTATTCTGTACTGTTTTTCTTGCTCTCTCAGTTTCATTTATGTCATAGGAAAATATATACCAACCTTTAGAAATATTTGTATTTTTGTCTCCTTTTTACATGTGCTGTTTGTTGGTTTGGATACTTTCCTGTCTGATTGCTCAACTATGATGATGGGTGCAGGAGAAGGAGAAGAAGGCGAAAAAGAAGGAAAGGAAGAAAGCAGGGACAGGAGGAGGTGTCTCTGACAGTTACTTTGAGGGAGGAGATATCATTGTGCCGACGTCAGAAGTGGCAGTTGCAATGACAGGGAAGGAGAGTGAGACCAAAGAAGGCCATCCTCCGCCTCCTATAGGGGCGGCAGCAGGGAGCAAGAGGCCACAAAAAGCATTCACAAAGCAGCTGAACAAAATCAAAGCTTCTACTTCTATGCCGCCATCGCTTCGGAACAAGAATAAGAGAAGAATGCAGCAGTGGATTTGGGTCATTGTTACTGTTGTAGTTGTTGTCGCAGTGTTCTTTTTAGGTAACATGGGCTTCTACCCTAACCACCTTGGCGGTAGCCGTCGAATGGGATACCCTGGCTTCTAAACTTTGCATCAAAACTTTTTTCCGGCAGGCCAATTGCTGAGGTGATTTGGTGGGAACAGTCACAGATGATGATAATTAGGGGAGCCCAGCTTTTGTTTGCTATCTTTTTCTTCAATGTTTTGTTTTTCGTTTTCTCTTTTGGGTTAACTGTTTCCTTTCGAATTCCTTATAAATGACTTCTATTGCATACAAGATTTGATAGAATGGTGGGGGTTTGGTTTCTTTTTACAAACAAATAGAGCAGTAAGTGTGGTGAAACCAGTAATTTATGAATTTTTATAATAATAATAATAGAATCCAATTTGATTAGAGTTTTTGTGTCTTTACTGTCGTTTTGGATGCTGTTAGGTGATGTTCTTTTTGTGCCGTCATTTTTGTTGTTGGTCCAGTAAGGGACTTGGGCACAATTATTGGATGATTACTCTTGTGTCCATGGAGGTGGAAAATGGTGTTGTTTGACAATCCTGCACCATACTCTTGCTGCTACTCCATCCGTATGATCATTCATTTTATTTGCGATGGAATTATTTTCTTGAAGATGTATATCATTTGAAGCAGTAGTAGGGTGGAGCAGATGAAGATTTTAAAACAAATTGAAGATTTAGTAGGATAGCAGGAAGGAGGTGTTTGTGGGTGATCTCTTGTCCTCACATTTTCCCATTTCTATCTTTGCAAGTCTTTTCTTTCTTTCTTTCTTTGTGTGTGCATGTCGATGGAGGTAGTGAGACGAGGGTTAATTGTTGATAGAGAAACGAAAGAAATGCTCAAAATGAAGGATGATAGCTTGAAAGAGATGCGTAATCTATTGTTTGTATTATTGTAATGCTCTACTTTTTCCTAGCGATGCCCCCCCTTTTTACGTCATGGGGGCTGTGTACAATAGGTTAGGTTAGTGGTGGGTGGAATATGCCGTTATTAACAACTTCACCATCATAACATCATAATTATAATCAAATAATATTACAGGGCGATGTATGGATATTATCAAATTATTCCAGTCCAGGCACCAGCACAATCACCCACCCTAGCAAATATAGAAAGATAAGTAAATAAACGAGAGAGAGATAAACTATATTTATGCGGATTATACAAACTTGGATTCATGCCAGATTCTTAGTCATAGAAATACAAATGAAGGCATACATAATATTATATTATATGATATATAATATGATTGAGACATAGCCAGGAGTGGGTTGAGGAAGAAAGTGGGGAGGTTAGTTGGTTTAACCGATTCCACACGCTTCCACATGTCCTCTCCTCTGGTGGGTCTTCCTCATAATATATATATATATAAATATATATAAACACCAACTCTATAAAATAAAATTACACATTATAAGTACGTCGACATTCCAAACATATGTGCCTGATTCTGATGCAACTTTGCAAAAGTAAACATCTTTGATTCCCTTTTTTCTCTTATTGGATTGTCATATATACATATGTGTGTGTGTGTAGTTTCAGTGTCACTACTAGTGCCGCTGCTGGAGGAGGAGGAGGAGGAGATGGTATGCTGCTGCTGAAATGAGACCAAATCAGAAGCAGCCTTCTTCTTACCACTTGAGTCCTGTCTGTATCATCCTTTTCACTTCTAATAATAATATAAAACCATCATTTGTTGCTAATGACCTGGAATCGTCTGTGCTTATGTGGCTTTTAAGGTTATAGTTAGTACATAACAATGACATGCCTACTGGTATTTAGCCATTTCGAAAGCAATTCGCACCAGTGATACTCACGGTTGATGAGTTGGCAATCAGTTAGAGACTACTCTTTACATGGTTACGTGCTTTCAGATGTCACTTATCTTCATTCTTCCTATGGAGCCATTGGTAGACCAAAGGGGGGTCAGGCTCCAAATTTTCTTCAAATTTCATGTATAAAGTTGACAATTCCCCACCAGCCTGAATTTCTAGATCTGCCACTGTATAGAGCCTTTGCAAACTTATCTATGAACACAGTGCTAATATATTCCAAAATCATGTGTAGCTTCAAATTGTTTCTTACTCTTTTTGCTCAAACTCGCATTGCACGTACATATTTTTTCTATATGTGATATAGCTTGTTTTGATTTTGAGGTGGGGTTTATCTCTAGCTAACTTAGTTTGTTGTTTGGGCTTGTGTTGTGTGGTGGTGGGGGTGTCTTTGGCACGCAGTCTTGTTGTGCACAAGTACTGAGGATGGAGATTGCATGGCTTGAGCTAGAAATTATGCTTTTGGAGCGACATCTGCTTTCCCGCTACAGAAAAGCTTATCAACAACACCACCACCACTTACTTGTTCTTCCCGCCCATGATAATTATGATACTGGTGACAATGATGATGATGGATCTTCTTGTCCACCAGAGTATAATGGTCAACTACTGCTACATCCATCCATAGTTCAGGTAAAATTATCTTATCAGTTTTGTCAGCTCAATTTTGTACATTCCACATGAAGACAGAAGCTAGATGCCTTAAATTAGTGCCAAAAGTGGATTTTCCTTGATGCTAATTGCTACATATGTGTGTATGTTTTCAGTTATTTTGCTGTCCATTTTTCGGGTCTTGTCTTGAGTTATTTGACCCATTTAATAAAGTAGAGGTGTTGTTGAACGATGGACAAAACTAATGTAGGAGCAGGAGAAGGAGAATGTTGTTGGTCGTCACCGTGTTAGTCACAACCGCAACCTAGCAGATCACCTTGGCTTTTCTTCTTGTTCTAATTCTACTCCTACTCCAAATATACTCTCTGAGGACATTGTCAAATGCATCTCGTGTATTTACTACAAGCTTGCGAACCCTGTTCCCAGTAATCATATAGGGATAGGAATAAGAGCAGGGTCGTCCAATTCTTCTGCCTCATCCACATCCTTATCCTCCTCGTCTTCGAGTACATTTTATCCTGGAATTGTTTATGATGATGATGATAAGTCGAGTCCTCGTTGCAAGAGGAGGAGACCCTACTACGGAGCCATACAAGTTTCCAATATATCATATGTGGATACGGATGAAACTTTCCATTATGCTGTGAAGATGTTGGAGAAATTCAGGTACTCTAGCTGCAATTATTTTCCTACTCTGCTACTGTTCCCCCTTCCATACACAATGTAGTTCTTCAAACTCTCGTATGATGCTTTCCCTCAAAAGGGAAGAATTGCTACAATTTTTTCCACGATTGTTCACTTATTTTGCTGCAAGTCGTATTGTAGGTCATTGGTTAAAAGGCTAGAGAAGGTTAATCCGACGAAGATGAAACGTGAGGAAAAGCTGGCATTTTGGATCAACATACACAATGCCTTGGTTATGCATGTAAGGCTAACAAAAATTCATACTTCTTCTATCGTTAACCAACACCACTACATGTCCTCAGCTAAGAAAATTTATCAAATTTGCATATAATTCTTGGAGGATTTCATGTCATTCTTTTAATTTGGTTAATCCCACAACTCTTTCAAATGAATCTAGAGTGCATCTTTCAAGGTTGAAACTAAAGTAATAAGGAAAGCAATTAGTCATTCGTATATATGTCATTAGATGAAACTTTTTAATCACTTTTAGTTGATATCTCGAGATGCTCAGTCACAACATCTTATTGTAGGCACATTTAGCGTATGGCACTCAAAATCGCATGAAGAGTAGTTCCATTTTGAAGGTAAGGCTTATCTCATTCCATCTCAGCTAAATGGTATGCATTTGATCAACAGTGATTTTTGAGTCCTAATCTGATCTTTCAGGCAGCTTATAATGTGGGTGGACATTGCATAAATGCTTATATCATCCAAAGCACCATATTAGGAATCCACTCACACTATTCATTGCCGGTACATATCACCTACTTGACTGTAACATGATCGCGTGTCCACATGTTTCTTCTTCTGTCGTTTTTTTTTCCTTCAATTTAACGGAGACGTTGGCAATGTTGCAATATTATCCTAAAACATGTTTTTAATTTGACAAGTACAATATCATCCTAATCTTGGTGTGTTGCTGGACAAGATATATAGCATTATCGCTTAACAATTTTTCAAAGACAACATGAATAATATTCACACGCATGCAGTTGTTACAAACCCTTCTGTCTCCGGGAAAAAAATTCAAGACGGAAAGCATGAAACATGAATATGCCATCGGATATCCAGAGCCACTTGTTCATTTTGCACTTTGTTCAGGGGCTTACTCGGATCCTGCGGTATGAGTTACTAGCTATTCTTCAAATTTGGATTTTTTTTCGATCACTCACTTGACCCTTTCCGTTCTGTTCATTGGGTACACAAATTGATGTAGGTTCGAGTGTATAGAGCGAAGGATGTGTTCAACGATCTGAAACTTGCCAAGGAAGAGTTTTCACATGCCAGCATTCATGTTCACAAGGAAACAAAATTAGTCCTGCCGAAAATATTCAGCTTCTTTGCTAAAGACATGTCATTAGATGTGTTTGGGCTATTTAAAGTGGTTCGCGAATGTCTACCTAGAGAAGATGGGGAATGGAATGCTGTCGCAAACTGCTTGAATGGTAGTAATGCATCACCAGACAAGAACATTCACTGGTTACCGCAAAGTTCAGCATTTCGGTACATAATTCATAGGCAACTAGCTCAAGAGATAATATCTAGTTTATGAGTTTGCCGCCCCCTCGAGGGATAAGCATAAATGAAGGTATATTATACACGGAATGAAGAGTAAAGATTGTAATTGAAGTTCCCTTTTTCGAATTTGAGAATTTTACCAGTGGCATTGTTGGTTTGGATCGATGATCATGTATCCCCCCTAGGGCTCTGTTAGCATTCATAACTCATGAAGGGAAAGGTTGGGTTGTGTACCCTCAAGATAAAGGGTATTTTTTACTCATAATATATAACAACAATTTCAACAAAATCAACTTATTACTCTAAGCTTAGTTAGGTTTAGGTTTTTACGGAGAGATAGAAAACTTGTGTTTAGAAGTTCCTGATTGGTATGATGTTCAGGCGATTACTTAACCTGCCGGTCGTGCTAAAGGTTCTTCTTTAAGAGGCAAAACAAACACACATGCACTCAAGTGTTCATGTTGTTCTCTGGGATTATGTTTGGTAGAAAGTTAGAAACGATGCTAACGATACGGCAATAAGGGGAGAACAAAATGGAAACCAATAAAGGCTCTTTTGGCAGCACTAGGCATGAAAGCATTAATAATCTGGATCAATTCGCAGGATAATCTAGCAAGAGCTAAATGCATACTATGAAGACTTTTGACCTCACGGCATGGAGATATAAATTTGGTTTTCTTTAATTGTCAGTGATAGATGCACTTGAAAAGCCTATACAATTCAATTGTAATTGAAGGCCAAATCATAAGTATTGAGAGTTGTTATTACAGAACAGGTAGGTGGCAAAAATATAATCGACAACTAGGCTCATGAAACATGTGTAATTAGTTGAACAGACCACGCCTAAATATGAATACGATCATCAAAGAATTGGATAGTAACAAAAAGATAGGTACCAATGCTTACAATTTTTCTCCTCAGCAGATTGTTGAGCAACCAAAGATGAATTCCCACAAGCATCATTATCATTGAAAGGGCCCTTAAATAAGAATCTTCAGAAATCTCTCTTTGACATTCTCTCATGAGTTATAAGGGGTGCTAAACTCACTATTTTCAGGACTGGTGTTAGACCCATCATTTTGATTGTTCTCCGAAACAGGATCTTGCCCAGGTTTCTCCGTTATCTTTCCATTTTGAGTTTCATCAAAAGGTAGAGCATAAGCTTGGGTATTATTATCAACAGCATTCTTATCTCCATTTTCCAAAACCTCCAACAAATTTGGCAGGGCTTCCAAAATTGCATTCTCACCTACCCCATTCGAAACCACATCTTTTCTTATAGGAAATATTCAACTGGTAAGAATTTGGGGTTTCAAAAGTTTCAGTGACCAGAGGTCAAATGAAACCAAATTGAAGAACTCAGAGCAGACTATGTACTAGATAGAAGACCATGTTTGTTTGCAAGTTACTTTAGCAGAGCAGTCCACTTCAAGCAAGTACCTTTTCTTTTCTTTAGGAGGTAAATGTGATCTAAGCCGTTGAGAGATGAGTGAGGCCATGTACGTGTGTATAGAATCAAGATCAAGATCAAATCAGAACAGAAAAAAAAAAAAGCACCTTTTACGTGAGACTATATGGTCCAAGTGTAAAGTTGCGTCATGTAAACCCACTCAACATTATAATACACCCGACTTTTGACAAATTATATAAGTCCATTAACATGGTGTCACCATAAATTATTAATAATAATAATATTATATATCTAAAATACTATTTCAATACAAAAACTTCTTTCTGACTAAATGATGACAATCATAGAGAGTAAAGGTGAGAAAAATTATCAACTCCAGCAGATTATGTTAAAACCAAAAAGTGTGCAGAAACGGCAATCAATGTACATTTGAACAAATACTACAAATAATAAAGGAGCAGAATCCATTAGCGGAACAAAAAACTTGCACTTTCTTGCAATATACAAACCAAGCGCATTCCTGATTTCTAGCAAAAATGAAGGCATGGACACAATTGTAATGCGCATTGTGGGGCCACTTTCCACTTATTTTTAAAACAAATAAATAATGGGGTGCTTGATTAGCCATTTATATATATATAATATCTAAAGTAAGCATACACCAGACGGAGAAGATAGAGAGGGGAGGAAGTAAAAGCCAGACCTTTGGGGACTCATAACGCATCACATTTTGTGAGTCGCTTTCAAAAAGTACTTGCATATTCGGTTTGGTTTGGCATATGAAATATATTTGGACTCGGAATGAGTAAATGGGTTTGGAAAATAAGGAAATTGGAATAAAAACTAATAATAAGCATTTTATATGAGAAATGTGGCAAATCCGGAAAATGTGGAATATAAGGAAAATGGGAAATTATGAGTATTGGGAAAATGTGGATTTTGGAAATGTGTTTGGTTTTGGAAATAGTTTTATGAAAAATAGCGTTTGGACATGGTTGGAGCATTCACGAGGCATATCGCAAAGCATGCCATATGCATATATATCATGGAGAATTTAAACTCGTATTTAGAGTTTTACTAGAAATCTGACTGTATTACTTTATTTCTTTTCGGTACAATATGATTATATATGTACAGGGGCGGAGAACTATAGCAAGCAAGCTTAGGCCATCAAGGAAGTGATAGCATTTTTTGGTTGTATTTTGTAGAGGTCACTGCTAAGGTATGTTGTACATGTATCGGGCCTCTTTTATATATAACATTTTCTCTATTTTGGCTACAAGCACTTAGCTTGATCGCGTATGCACACCCGTAATTACTTAGTAGCTGCTATTGTATATGTCAGCTATGGATCGATGTATTATGGACATGATGTATATGAAATCAAGTTTTGTTTATGATTATGGTTATATGTTGGCAAGGATGACGTAGATGTATTTAATTTCTTTTGGTTATTATGATTATTATTAGTATTTTTTTTTTCTTTTTCTTTAATAGCTCGCGATCCCATGTTCGTGGTTGGAATTCGGGGCGCGACAAGTATTTTGTCTTGCACGATATGATTTTTTTTCTGTACAGTATGATTATATATGTACAGGGACGGAGGACTATAGCAAACAAGCTTAGGCTATCAAGGAAGTGATAGCATCTTTTGGTTGTATTTTGTAGAGGTCACTGCTATGGTATGTTGTACATGTATCGGGCCTCTTTTATGTATAACATTTTCTCTATTTTGGCTACAAGCACTTAGCTTGATCGCGTATGCACACTCGTAGTTACTTAGTAGCTGCTATTGTATACGTCAGCTATGGATCGCTGTATTATGGACATGATGTATATGAAATCAAGTTTTGTTTATGATTATGGATATATGTTGGCAACGATGACGTAGATGTATTTAATTTCTTTTGGTTATTATGATTATTATTAGTATTCTTTTCTTTTTCTTTAATAGCTCGCGATCCCGTGTTCGTGGTTGGACTTCGGGGCGCGACAAGTATTTTGTCTTGCACGAATCATAACCTTAGGTATCGATAATAATAACAAAAAACATAGTAAGGTTACATGTAACAAGACAATGATCTTACTTTAAGAGTCTTATAATTACTCATTTATATGCAAGAACCCATTTACGTTGTATCGTTTACTTACGGTTTGACAAAAATGATAGCAACTTTTATATTCTTTTATAGTATTTAGTATTAAAAATTTAGTAACCTCTGTCATCAACAATAATAACCCAGAATATAGCATGGTTACATGTTGTGTACAAGACAGTGACCTTAGTTTAAAAATCTTGAAAAAAAAAACCATAATGGTAAATGTTGTGTCCGTATTTAGTAATAGCAGAAATAATATAGTAATAAATAGCGTACAAGATAGTATTTATAGGTAGTAACATGGAATGACAACATTATAGTAACCTAAGGAAGAATTATATGTAATCCTAAATTGTATTTGCATAACAAGTATGGTTGGTAGTTTAAAGCATGAATCTAAATATAGCAAACTTAACAAGAATTGAGTCCAAATATAGTAAGCTTAAATTTTTTTATAGTAATACATCATGAGCAATATGACAACTCCTACTTAAAGCACTTGAAAACACCTCTTTATGTTAAAATAAAATATAGATACTGTGAAATTCTTGAAATTAATGTAGTTGATCCTGCGTAGGAATTATACACAAAATTCCATTGTAGTCGCAATGTCTTTATATAGTGACATGTACATGTAATAGTGTAAACTAGTTTACACAATATATTAACCCATATATTGTTGATTTTATTTATGTTTGTTTGATTTGCTTACTTGCCGGCTATGCTGATCTCACTTCTTATAGTAATATGATTTGCGAGTATGATAACTTTGTGATTAATATAAACATCAATAGGTTTCATGTAGATTGCCTTAATAGTAAGTCATTTTGAAGCATAAATGCAATATTATAGTACTTCACCACTACCATTAAGGTAACAAAATTTTCTATAGCAATTTATGATGTTTTTTTTGGTATATTTGTAGTGTTAAAATAAATTATATTTCTAGTTGTTTTTAGTATTATATTTGAAACAGCCACCATATAATATTTATTTGATTTGGAACATATAATATCCCAAACAAGTTCTTACAAATCAAATTAAATAGGTCGAGAACATGTTTCATGAAATGGGTTCTTACAGTACAAATTAATATATTAGATGACAAAGATAAAACTTCCATATTTTTTCACCAATGCGTAACTGTAATTATAATGTTGATATACATGATATTACAATGTATTTGGTGAGTTTTCTATATTTTGTATGGTGAATTGTCATATCGTACATTTCAAACGTTTTAGGTTAGAAGGAGCAACTAATTTGTATTTTTATTTATAGTGTTACCATTATTATGTATACAACATTATTAAACCGATGACTGTGTTACTATATCCATCACATTGGAATTGGAGCATTTCAACTGTTTTTACCTACAAACCTTCTCAATAGAATTGATATAAAATATACTTAAGTTATGACATGGCAGCTCAAACAACTTACTATAATTTGCTAACAAATATCTATAGCCCAAAATGTATGACATGCATAAATTAATGGCTCCTATATATTCTTATACCTACAAGAAAAGGCCTTACGTGGACTTTCCTGTATAGAAAATGATTCCCATAGTTATTCCACTATTTTCTCTATTTCACATTAATGCTGAGGGACAGTTAGTTTAAAGGGTAATATGGAAACTCTCAAATATTGATAATGATTTTAGCTCCTCCAGCTTTTTATATAAAAAATTTGATTTTAATACACCATTAACGTATGCATTTTTATATATTAGTTGACTTAGATGGACAAATGTGCATTTATTCATATATTTTTCATTCAAGCCTGATAATATATACAATCTCTATTCAAATAGTGGATAAAAATTAAAATCTCACACATAAAAGAGGAATTAGAACACTTTTAGCTAGCTAATGGTTAGCAAAAAATATAAAATAAAAAATCCTACCCTACTCCCATGTGGTTATGCATTAGTCCAGTTTATAAGTAATTTGTTTATTTATTGGAGGATCAATTAACCAAATGATTGAGAATAAAAAACATGTGAACACCAGCGGATTTGTTGGCCTACAACCTACATGAGAAACACAAACATATATTAGCAGCGGGACAGAGACAGGCGGCCTGAAAAGCATGGGCCATTTCTGTCAAGAATATTCAAATCGTTAATTTTTAAAACATTGATTAAAATTAAATATATAAATTTTTGAATAAAATTAAATAAAGTTTTCTTGTTTTATCTCTCATTAAAAAATTTATGATCATAATGTGCCGGTTGAAGGCCGACTACTACCTCTGCGGCAGTCCCGGACTCCCTAGCAAGTTAGCAGTGTGGTGGTGTACTGGTCATTCATATGTACCCATTTATTAGACTATTATTTAAATGGTGCCTCGCTATCCAATGATTATAAGGGCAACGGTCCTTCACTACTTTTTCATCAAAACTCAAACGCCAAAAGGCAAGTCTAACTTTTGGAAAGTTGTCACAAAAGTTGTCACAGAATAAAACGAAACAAAGTTTTTGAAACGTTATTGTTGATGTTATCAAATTTGATGATGCAAAGTGAGATGGAGGTATTGGTTTGCTAAAGGGTATTATAATTATTTTTATAATTTTTTTGGATCAAAATTTTTAATATTAATTTTTTATTTGTATTGTTATTGTAAAATTATAATATAATTTTTTTTATATAGGTTCGGTTATCCCTCTTTTTACGAATTATTTAACATGCGTATTTGTGAAATATAAAATCTAGCTTGTACTTGTATTTGATATAACTTGGTGTCAAATGTTATGCTACAATATTCTATTATTTATAATGAAAATTACGTCATCTACTTGTTTTGATGGCAAGTGATACCGGGAAAATAATTAAATTACAACAAGGAGGGGAATTATAATTCATTGTATTCAATATTGTGGATTGAACATTTTCAATTAGGGCAATTCTATTGATACTTATTATTTTATTGTTGGTACTATATTTAATTTTTAATTCAGATTATTATTAGCACAACACCTAATAATTATTAATACCTCACATAATTTTAGTTTTTTCAAAATTTAAAGAGTAACAGTTAGATTATAAACTATATAATTATTCTCTCTTTCCCGTTCGTTCTCTCTCTAACGTGTTCTCTCTCTTTGATGCGTTCTCTCTCCTTCAACTGCCATAACCACCACGCTTTTGTAAACCTCGAAATTTAGAGAGTGTTATATTTTTTTTAGGGAGTTTCTTGTATACAATTTTAGCTTTTTAATAAAATTTTCATCAAATACAAACAATTTCAACCATAAAAAAGTTAAATAATCAGATTTTAAACTAATATGTTTACATATTGTATGTCTATCAATTCTATTGAAGAACATATCTTTCAGTATAAAAATTGAGAATAAAATTTAATATCTTCTAATGATAGGTCATCATCAAAATGTTCACCAAATTATTCTAAAGAGGATGAAATATATGTATTAGAGAAAGAGTATTTTGATTGAAAGAATTAAGTTTTAATATTTGGGTATTGTTATCCCTTGGATAAACATAAGAGAGGGGTGAATTTTATAAAAATTGAACTTAATTTTTTTTTGACAAAATAACTCTTTAAACTCTTTAAGAAACAATATTAATAAAATAAATAACTAAAATGTAAAGAGTTAAAAGGAAGAGAAATGCAAACAAGTTTTATAGTGGTTCAGACAAATATCCGTTAATCCCCTATGTCCACTCTATTAAGTCAAACCGTTTGAGGTTACGTTATCATCAATAAAATGATTACACCAGTTTGTTAGCTTCCCAAATGCTAGTTTCTTTCTACTTGACACAATCCCTCAAGTTATAACCAAACTTTTAGATGAATACACTTTTGAACTCGAAAATCTATGAGAATATGAAGTGAAAATATAAGGCTAAAGAAGCTATAAAAGTGAGAGAGCAAATGATGGTGAGAAGTAGAGAGATGATTGTAGTTGTTGGATGATGTGAACTCCTTCTCAAGTGACTCTATTTATAGTGTTGTAGTATCTTCAAGTTTATGGAAATAATTCTCGAAATATGTTACTATATCAATTATTTTTATGACCAAACTTTTGAGCATAAAATATTGAGATGATAACAACATACTATGTTGACCATATGTTGTTGCAAGTCTGTCTGTATATGGTCGTTTGACCGTATGCTGTCATACCCCTGTCCGTATACGGTTGCTTGACCGTAGGCTATTACAGCCTTATCCGTATGCAGTCGTTTTTCTGTTGGTTGAATGTTCATTTACTGGCTGGATTTCATTTCCAAACAATACTCAACCAATTTCATTAGCAAAATAGTTTAGTATTAATAAATGAATTATCTATTTTAATTATAAAAAATTATTGTAGCAAAAATATAGTTAACATTATAAGGAGAAGATGAATTAGAGAGAGAGTATGTTTAAAGGAAGCAGATGAAGTGTTGGAGGAAAATTGAAGGGTCGTGTATTTTGGTAATTTTAATGTGTGGTAGCAAAGATAATTAGTGTGGTGCCAATAAAACCAATTAAATTCAATTTTATCAGTATGGTGCCAATAATATTAGTAACATGAGATAGAAAGGTGTCAAAAGTAATATGGTGCTAATAAAATTGCCTTTTAATTATCTCTATATTTCAATTTTGATAATCCCTTATTTTATATGGGAACGGATCAAGAAACAAAGGATTTTACAAAAAATCCTATAAATGTTTTAGGCCATTGGATCTGCAGTGATTAACGGCTATGATATATCCTCTCTCTCCACTCTCTCTCTCATATATCCTAGCCGTTAATCGCTGCAGATCCAATACCCTAAAACATTTGTAGGATTTTTTGTAAAATTTTTTATCACTTGATCCGCTCCCATTTTATATATACAATAATGATTATTAATAGATGCCAATGAATAATTCCTACTTATTCTATCCATAAATAATTACATTATTTAACATTTCATATAGATTTATAAATTACTTTTTGGAATTTTGAATGAACAGAAATGACTACACCTCTTCTATTATTTATCTTATTATTTTACAAAATAGCTTTAAGGGACAATAATGGTAATTCATAAAATTTTGTCCCAATTCATAATCCCAAAATAGGAAAATGCGAAATAAGATTTGGATACCCAAATTGGTAAAAATGTTGCTATTAGCAAAATTCTTATCTTTGTAGACATTTTTAATTTTAGTCTCTTTAATTTAATGACCGATGAGCATATGCATGTGACAAAGGTTTGGATTGATTCCATTAATGAGTATTTGGACAAATATATAGAGCAATTTATTTTTGTAATAGTATTCATGATAAACATTTCCATGTCTGGCAACGCGGCCGGCAATCAGAAAAAATTACTACTACAAAGCTCCAAATTTGTCACTATTAATTTCGTCATTTTTTTTATAATCTCTGATTAGGTCATTTCAGGTTCCTTTCCTGTTCCGTTACCGTGATTATTTTTTCATTTTTGGGATTTACGCCATTACTAATTGTCTTCACTTGATTGTTTCTATACTAATTGTCTTCACTTGATTGTTTCTTTATAGTACGTCGTACTAGCGTCTATTAAATTAAAAGATGTATAAAAATAAAAGCGTTATTGATAAGTATGTATTTGTATATATCATCACTCACAGGACCAATTCTGCAAAAATATAAACTCCAAGCCATACACTCGAATAAACAGGTAAAACAAAGACTTATGATGTAAATTCCTTTACAGTTGTTTAGGTACTGTGTATTATAAATATTGTCACTTATCAGTTGAAAAAGTACTCACTTTCGCTCTCTACATTCTATATTCTATTAAATACTTTCCATTAAGTATATTGCACTTTATTTTACATCATACCCAAGCTTAATCAGATATCAAAGAGTCTGTCAGCACATCCTTGCACACACTTTTAGGTATCAGAGTAAGGCTCAGAAAATCCCCCTCGGGAAGAAAGGTTTCACCTCGGACAAAGATGGAAATTTGATTGATCTTGAACTAGGTAAGAAGAACCCCATCTACAGAATTGCAATATCGATCTTGGAAGCAAGTGCTCGACCCCAACTCAGATACTTACTATTCAATTGGCTCCGTCTGTGGGAACTTGTTGTAGACGAATCATTTAAGTTCCTGAACCCTATTACCTCATGCCAACTCAGAAGGACTAGTACGATGTCGAAGTCTACCGACGACCATAATCTTTTGCCACCATGTGATTCCTGTGTCTCCACCCCCATAGATGGATCATTCTTGGTATACATAAGGCCCTAAATTTTCACAAACACTGTAGCATTACTGTATCAGTACTGTAGCAATACTGTAGTAATACTGTACAGTAGATTAAGGATGTAAATTAATCTTCTGAGGGTTGTAATTACACCCTGGTTCAATAAAGTGT